>OMLF01031921.1:3916-26446 GCA_900302615.1 Holocentrus rufus
CCGCATGTTAGAAACTTCTGTGGACTGTGAGAGTAATCACAGTGATAAGTGCCCATGTTGAGGTCCAGTTATTGTTTTATTATATCCTTGGCAAATTCTTTTTTTTTCCAAGTGTATATAACCTAGCTCCAAATGTGTATTTGAGTATATATGTGTGTGTGTGTGTGTGTTTCAAATTGTTTATGGCCCGCTGTGATTTAATATTGAATCAGTGAGAGATAACAGAGGTGCAGAACCTGAAACTGGAGTGAGTGGACACACACAAACACACACACACACACACACACACACACACACTACGCTCACACACAGATACTCTGCGATGTGATCGGACTTTCAACACAGCTGCACATAATGTCTATTCACTGCCAGGGAGGTAGTGGAGAGCAGGATAGACAGGGATAACAAAGATGACAGATATTGAGACAAAATGCACTAAGCGAGATTATTCCACATGAACAGTTACCCTAGACCTTTCTTTATCATCCATGTTCTCACTCTTTCCCAGCCGCCGCTTCGTTATTTCATTTTTTCCTTCGAGGCCAGGCTCAATGACAACTGAAAGAGCATTTTCTCTTCCCTCGTTAACTGAGGAGTGCATCAGTCCTAATAAGAAAGCTTTTACAACGGTTAATTAAGAGACACTGTAATGCAGTATGTAATGCTCAATTTACCCTCTCTCATTTTCTCCCCTGTCCTCTCTAATTTCATTCATAATCAATCTGCTGGACTCTTTCGCTTCTCTATACCGCGGATTTCTCTCCATCAATCCTTCTGTCTGTCCAATCTGTTTGTGCCGGCTCCATTTTCAGCCTTTCCAACAGCTTCCTCTTCCACCGCGCTCTCTGATCGGCCATCTCTTTTAATTCCCCTGCCTTCATGTTCCCAATTCAGACGGAGGAAAAGGGGAGAAAGGTAAAGAGCAAAACGAAGGAGAAAATGGCAATGAGAGACTACGGGAAAAAGCAAACAGCCGGTTCGGGGGGGAAATATTGAAATGATAAAATGATGGAAATAGGGGGCTGCATTCATCGAAACACAAATATTGGCAGGGACTGAGCTGCGAGGAGTTGCCAGTGAAACTAATGTAAACATGGAGGGAATATAGAGTGGAGGAGGAAGAGTGAAGCACTGAAAATAGAGTGCGGAGAGTGCTGAAGTGAGAGGTTTGAGTAAATAGAGCGACCAGATTTTTAGGACAAAGAGGGGCAGCGGTGGTGTGGATGCTGATGATGGAACAAAGAGACAGAGAGAGGAGAGAGGGAGGTGACGTTGCCCTTTTAAAGGTCCATGCGTTTGCACATTAATTAAAAGTTATCCACTGATGAATCACCCGGTGATGAATTGTTTGCCATACCATATATGCGGCGCCGTATACGCGTCCAAGAAGGAGAGGCAGGCCACTAAATCTGCCATCCATGTTTTCATGCTCTCTACTTTTGACAGTAATGAACAAGGCCAGTATGATTGGCTGTTCGGTGCTTGACTAAGTTTCTTCCACTACATAGATTTCTTTTGACATTTCCTATACAGGAGGCGTAATGGTTTCGGATACTTGCAACAGCCCTCTCTCTCGCTCGCAGCAATATGCATTCAAAGCGAGCCGAGTCACAGAACAACTTAAGTAAGCAGTAATCAAATTGTATTCACGGAGATACATCGTCGTCCTGTAAAAGCCCAGTCTGGGACACAAACATCAGAATTGCTGACATCTAGGCATTCAAAATCCTTCAGCCTTATGAGGATGAAGGATTTGGAACCGTCATCCTCATTAGGATTAAGGTGAAACGTTCATAATCTGGTGCGAGGTTATATCTACCTCAAGCTGAACGAAAGTAATGAGTTGGTCATCGATTTTAGGAAGAAGGAAAAGACCGCTCCAGTCATAACTAAAGGTCACCAGGTTGAAATAGTTTCTTCCTGTAAGTACCTTTGTGTAGCTTATATGTTGACAATGACCTTAACTTGAGGGATTATACCAGTGCATTATTTAAAAAGGCTCAATCCAGGATGTTCCTCCTGAAGAAAATCAAGTCCTTTGAGGTCGGTGGGGTCAGACTTGGTTTTAACATCCGTCTTGTGTGATCCGATTACACGTGGACAGCCAAGACAGATCGCTGTTCACACCTAGGATTATCATGCCATGCATCTCAAAGGCGTCTCCAGTGACTTGTGATCAGATTCATGATCAACCTAAGATTCAAAGTACTTCTCCTCTAATTTTGACTCCTCTGTACCTTACTATAACTCCCTCCTGTCCCTTTTTCCATCATCCCATGCTGTCACTATCTTCCCAATATTCCCCACCCATCCTATTCCTTGTCTCAGGCCCATGCCCAACCTCTCAGTTTTTTTGAATACCCAATGAAGACGCTGCCAGCTCACCACAAGAACTAACTTTGTTCAAATTTGAATTTCATGCCAACAATCCACTTTATCAAACGCTCCTACCTTACACAAAGTGACTAGGTGGTCCTTCGGTGGTGTCCGAGACGCGTCAGGACGCATTAGCGTTCACACTACCAATGCGACGTGCCCCTGTGCGTCCCTGTCCACCTCTGAAGGTGGTTTGAGGGATCAGACCACAATGGGTCTCCAATGAGTCACCCTGGATGGCTGTTATACCAGGAATGAAAGGGGTCTAGGAACTTCTGAAATGTGTTTTATTGAAGCATCTTGGCCAGTGCCCTTTTTTATTTTGTTGTTTTCTGGGCATCACAGTTGATGGCAAAAACTAAACTAACTAAAAAGGCAGGTTTTGTAATCTGCTAATTAAAAACACTAATGGAGGTTAGAACCATGTTCCATGGTCATCCTTGGTATGGGATATTAAATAGTTTGAGAAGTTCCTTCAGTGGCCGTTTAATAATACCCAGATGCTTCACAGAGCGTTTCAGGAAGTCATTTGTGCTGTCAGCTGTGAATTTTGCAAATAACCTTTAGGCATTTTCAGTATCTAGGAACGGCAGCCCTGTCATGTTTATGTTCACTGGCTTCTTTGTAGAACCACTGAACCTTTCTGATGTATTGAGGAGGCCTTGTATTATATAGGCCTGGAGCATAGTATTATACTGTATATAGACCTGTACTTGTATTGGTCTACCGTACTGACAATGACAGTGGTTTTTTTTTCTCTTTTTGATACTGCGGTGGATTTTTTTTAAAAATGCACTGTTAAATCTATCTATCTATTTATCTATCTATCCAGAAATTCATCTATGCATTGCCACGATAAGTACAATGAGAAATAATGCATATAGGCTTAAATGCGCATACTGCAAGCACGGACGCCCTCATCGTATTGTGGCTTTTTTATGATGTGCAGCAGGAGACAAATTGCAGAGTTGCAGGCCGAAATGGTTCACGGCCTCGGCTGAGTCTGATAAATTCTGTCCGCTGAGCTCCACTAATCACTGCAGCCTGTCACACTGTACGGACACGCCCCTCCTCCCCAGAGATAAGACCATCCTGCTCCTGATCTCAGACCAGTCACTGGCAAACCAACCCCTTCATAATACACACTTATGGGCACGCCTACGCACACACTCTTGGTGCAAGGATTTACTGGCCATCAAACTGCTTGTACCCACACTCTTGCACGTATTTAGATGTTCACGATCACAATACAGTTTCCTCCGCTTTTCTCCCTGGTAACAAAAAGACAAACACAAGCCTTTCGCTTCTGTCCTGCTGTTTTTTTTTCTCTTTTTTCACTTGAATCAAGTCAGAAACTGCACACTAAAGCACAAAAATTTCCATATCTATCATTCCTAATTGTTTCTCTTCTCCACCCCCATATCTGTCTCTCTCTCCCACTCTCTCTTGCTCACACACACACACACGCACACACATAGACAGTCCGCTTGCTTGTAAGCTGTATCAGTGTAATTGATGCAACGACTGGAAATAAACAGGCAATTTAAGTGCTGGACACCTCACTGCTCTCTCTCTCTCTCTTTCCCTCCTCTGCTCTCTCTCCCACCTCTCTGTTTCCTCTTCACCCCTTCTGCCCCCACAGCCCACACACACACACACCCCCACACACACAGGGCTACAGGACTATCTCACAATCAAGCAAGGTGGAGTATGGGACAAGGTCAGCATGCTGGGAAAGAAAAACGTGTCAGAGGGAAAGGAAATTAGGCAGGATAAGAATAGATGGGGACAGAGGGCATGCTGAAAACAAAGACTAATTTCGTTGATGACTCATGTCTGGACGGCATGTTTAAATGACAACTTCACAGCCCATGAGAGGGCGAACAGACCGCCGTATCGCCGACCTGCCTGTTTTGTCACTGTTTAAGGTCTATTTTCAGTTTGTGCTGCTTGGTGGTCCGTGAAATCAATACGCTTGGTTGTTCTTGGTGTTTTGGAGGATGGATAGAAATTACAGGGCCTCTGTAGCTCGCAGGAGGCGCAGTTCAGTGAGCGTCCTCACCTTGTAACTGGCTGCCTTTTGAAAAGTCTTCCCTGTTCGCGTGATGGGTCGCCCTCGCTCGGCCACGCAGCCAAGCGAACTGTGTTCCAACCTCTCCTGCCTGCAGCTAAGTCTGACCAAAAAGACAGAAATAGCCCGAGCTGATCCACACAGCTACGTCAATCTCAACGGAGCTGCAGTACAGTACGACCATGAAAGATCTCTCATGTGTGCATTTCCGTTATTCCTTTGTACTGGAAGTGTGTGTATGTGTTTGTATGTCTGTGATGTTCAGCATAGTGGCACATAGGGCTGGAAGACATGGACAAAATCAAATATCACGATATCTTTGACCAAATACTTCAATATTGAGAGATTTTTGATAAAAAGTCGCTCGTAATACAAATATAATGACCAAGCAGGTAGAAGCAACAGCATGAAGTGTCTATAATAAATTCAAAAAATTAATTCTTTAATTGCACCATATTACAATATCAAAAATCCCAGACAGTATCTAGTTTCATATCACGATTTCAATATAATAACGAAATATCGTGCAGCTCTAATGGCAGCATTTATTCACAGTTGTTACATGTCAAGTTGTGTATCATGTTATGTCTTAATCTGAATGTTTGTGTGAGTGTATTCCTCCGATCCCAGCTGGGCCTGTTAGCATCAGTTGGGAACAGTCATACTGCATGAATATTAAAAGGTTGCAGCCTGGTTGTGTATGCAACAGACTTAATAATAAACGAGGTCTAATAATTTAATGGCTCTGCATGTTGACATGTCCCATGGGCCACCATACTGTACGTGCAAGGGGTAATGGGAGAAGAGAGCGAAGCATAAAATGATCCAGCAGGATTTGACAAATAGAGAGAGACAGTAGCCAAGAGAGCAACAAGCCACCGCTTCCTTCTTTTTCTGGCGGTCTTCTGCCTTTCATTTTAAACTTCCTCGATGTTTCTACCTGTTTGCCTGCACATCCCTGAGTCATTAGGTGTCTGAAAAAGCGCTCAGTCTATGTGTGAACACCGTCTCTTGTCACCTTTGACCACAGCACTGCTGCTCTGCCATATTTTCAGGGCTGCTGGCATTTCCACTCACGCTGAGGGAAATATAGTGGGATAGAGTTGTCACCTTTCATACAGCATGTCCTTGACTCAGCCTGCAAACCAACTTAACCTTGACTCACATCTTCACCACACATAAACAGTATGTTTTATGTGTATAAACTAAATAAACATTTACTTGTGCAATGATCTTCAGACTGTAAAACAAAATTAATTCATTGTAAGAAATGTTTTGTATGTTAAACTTAACACAGTTTCATTTAAATAATGTCTAGAATTCACTTATCAACACTATGACTAGGAAGAGTGTGAAAACACGGTGGAGGACATTATAGAAATGTGCATTTTCAGGTTTGTTTTTAATGTTCTAATTATATTGTCAAAATGTAAACAGTATTAATTCCTTCGTTTTTGTCCTCCTGGCAGGCAGGGCCATCTGTTCACTTTACTCCAATGCAACATATCTTGAAATCTATTGAGTGGATCGTGATGGAATTTGACGAGCACATTTATGCTCCTCAGAAGATGGACCCTGTCAACTTTGGTGACATCATTACCTTTCCTACAGTGATACAGTAATTAGCAGTAATACAGTAATTAGTAAATTGCTGTGGTATTTGGGGACTGTATTCATACTCCCCAAAGAAAGAATCCTTTTGATTTTAAAGATCCCATTACCTTTCCTTGAGAATTACTTGAAAAGCCTCACAATATGTATGAAGCGTCAAATGTCCATGGATTCAAATTTAAATTTAACCTCCAAATCAGGGATTGATCAATATATGACCATCTTTTTGATCTCAGGTCATGTAGTCTTAATTTCCAACTTCGAATAATTTGGGAATATGTTAAGCAATATTACTGGTCACTATCTAAATGTTCATCTTAATGAACTTACCTTTATCTAACTTAAGGTGATGCCCTAAAGATGGCCAAGGATTTTTTTTTTTTGTCACTGCCTTTTCTTTCTCATTTTGATTTCTAGATCGCCCCTGCTTCGTTCTCTCTGTTCGTCTGCAATCCACAACACCTCTCCCTCTTTCCCTCTCTCTCTGTCTCATTTTCTCCTCCTCTCTCTTACTGACATACATGCTCATTCTCCCTTGAAAGATTTCAGCTCCTGATGGCAGCGTTGTTACTGCAACCTCCTTACAAACAAACACCCACACACACTCTCTCTCCCTCTCCCTGTCTCTCACATACACACACACTACATTAGTTCTCCGCAGTTCCTCTACCTCATTGACCACAGTATAATACTTCATTAGCTATATGGCAGATTTTACCATTTTAAGTGAGATTAGCTTCCTTTGTCTCCTTCCTCCCTTTGAAAAGCTCCCTGCGATAAAACCTTCCCCTGCACAATCTGCCCACAAAGCCAATAACTTCATTGTCAAGAAATTTCATGTTTGCCAAGCCATTTTTTATCCACAATTCACTGCTTTATTCTCAGAAAGAGTGTGTGCTGGAATTGATCCATGGCCATATGATTGATTATGACTCCGCCACTGAAAACCTTGACACTCTGTGAAAATACATGTGAAGAATTTCTGCACCAGTCAAATGCTTCTGATTCGTTGCTTTAAAATGGAGAAAGCAATCATGTCACACATCTGTGACACTGACAGAAGCATCAAATGATATAAGCATCAAATTATGATAGTGAGAAGCTCACAAATGATAAAAAGGAGTATGTATAAATACACGTATATATATGTATATCTGTGTATTTATACATTTAATAACACAATTTTGAATATTAAACACATGTTAACAATTGAACTGCTCAAGGGTAGCTATTTTTTCTTTCACCCGTCTGTGCTGGGAGGGCTAAAAAATTCAAGAGGCAGACCGAGGCCGCAGAACTCCATTTTAAACCTTCTGAGAAATTTTCAGCACAATTTATCATCGTACTTCATTTCACAAAGCAGAGAGCCTGAAGCGCGGACAGGACTGTTCAGTGGCAGGAGGAGGGGAGGAAATCAGAAACTGTAAACCTGTCCAAGCTGGGCCGTGTCTGTGAGGGCCGGTCCCTATTACACCCTGACAGGGCGTTCACACTGCGCGCCGCTCGGCTGATGGATCGCTCTATTCTGACCGATCGTGGCCGGTGCGAGAGCCTCTGATTGCATCTGTGCAGCGTTCTCATGCAGCTGCAAAGTTTTCAACAGGTGAATCAGGTGTTTTTTTTTGCTGCTTTGGCATTGCCTGTCATAATGTTATGTTGTTTTAATGAGCTGACTTAGATAGCTGCCAAGTGGCAATTAGCATTAGCAAGAGGAAATATGCAATAAAATGATTTTCAGCCTTATCCCTGACCCCGTTTAGAGGTTTAGAGAAGCGTTGAATGGCTGTAATCAACTGCTTGGTCATTGTGTCCTAACCAACCAATCTAACAGTCACGAAATCACATCTTCATGGAAACAGGGGACCCCGCAAATGTGAGTGGCTGCTGTCAGCTGCTGTTCACAAAAAGTCCGGCCATAGCCAACTCACAAGTGAAGTTCAGCTCTATGGGAATGAATGGGTTTCCAGGGTCATGTTGATTGTGTTGCTTGCAGTGTGAGCAAGCACACACAAGCACGAAGATACACACACACACACAGAGAGAGAGAGAGAGAGAGAGAGAGACAAATGTGCACTTTCAAAAACATTTCCCTGGTTGCCCTCTTCCCATTTTAACCTCATCCAGTCTCATTTTCACACAATGAGGTGTATGTTCAGACTAATTTCGAAGTCTTTGTCTTGCAAATAAGCTCAGTTGTTCCTCGGTTGCATGTCATTACACCGAGCTCCCTCCGATGGTTTGCTGCACAAGATTTGTACATTATTCATTTAAACATGATTGATCGGGGTATTGAATTGCACAGTTGATTGATCAGTGGTGTAGTGAAAAGGAATCCCAATACCACTGAAACATGAGTGTGACTTAAATTGCTAAAAGCAAACGCATCTTCAGTAGAAAAAGAAGCGCACAACGTTATATGGGTTCAAATGCATCTCTTTGTCTCACTTTGGGCACATGACATCCCTCCTTCATGTCACTCTCCTCTGTGTACTGCCAAGAAAAGGATGGTGGGATGGAACAGTTTTCTGTGTTCCTTAAGCTTCATCTGCTGTTGCCATAGTAGTCTCTGATGTTGAAAACAAATGAAGTTTTCAGGGGAATGTGTGAGAAATGAGCATTAAAAACAGACTAGATTTCACTAGAGATATATAAGGGAATTTAACATTTTTACCCAATTTATGAAGCAAGGTGGTCCAGCATAATTGCCACACCTGCACCATGCAAGTAGCTCAACATATGGCAAATGATAAGAAGTGATAAAACAATGTTTAAAAGGAGACACATCTGTAGGAGTAGATATATCAACTGATGACCACTAAACACAGCTTTAATAAAGACCTAGTCTCTAAATAAACCTCAAATCATCTTAAAATAAACCAAGCCAAATTAGCCTTTGCTAAGCTAACTAGTGAGACAGTAAAGGTGTAGCATTTTCATATATTATTGTCAAATGACATGTGATACCATAATAAAATAAATGAGGCCAAGTATATAGCCTCTATCTCACACCTTTGGCGTTTATAGTACATTTTTTCTCAAAATTAATTCCCCATTCCTATTGTTTTTCAGGTTTCTAAGAGGTTGTTGCTACAAGCTAGCTACTGCTAGCATTGCTTCTGGTGTGTTTGTTCACTGCTTGTTCACTTTTTTGTCTTTACTAAAGAGGATAAACAAGCTTGAAATGATTCTTCCAAAGGCCCTTTGCCCTTTAACTAACACGGTAAGAACAATCCATCTTCATCCTGTTTTGTGCTGTAAAGCAATCCTCACAAAGTCCTGTGCCGTCATACATAACGTAAAATGCGATGCAGGGGCTGGTCGGCTGCCAGGCTTCTCGGCAATGGTGTTGTTTGTTTATGGTGAGTATACTAATATCTCAGAATTAAGGTTGTCGTGATTTAGCAGTGTTAAAATGCTCAATGTAGCACCTTTATGGTGCTGAGAGTAATATTCACACAGATATCACAGTTACAGAATGTCTGCCAAGGCCCATGTGTCTCATGTTTCCAAATAGATTCTTGTTCTTAGGCGGACACTCTCTCTCTCTCTCTCTCTCTCTCTCTCTCTCTCTCTTTCTCGCTCCTTATGACAGCAAAACAACGAATTTGTCTATCCCTGATTTTTCATTACCATCTCCCCTGCTTTATCCCTCAAGGCTCATCTTCAGCTTTATGCTGTCTTTCTACTCCATATTTTTTTTTTCTGTTCATGTTTCTTTCTAATCTCTAACCGCATAGTGTGTGTGTGTGTGTGTGTGTGTGTGTGCATGCATTTGTGTGTGGCAGGAAGTGCTGGACATGCTTCTGTAATGTAATAATCCCAGATTACACATAAATATTGCGTGTATGTGTGTGTGCATACCATTGCATGTGCTTGTATACAATGACACACACACACACAGACACGTTGGTTTGTGTGTTTGTGCACTAAAATGTGTCTGAAACAGTAATCTTGTCTTCTCCTGCTCTGTGTGTGTTTCTGTAATCTTGTGTCTTGTGTTTTCTTTCTCTGCAGTCACTGACCTCTGCACTTCCATAAATTGGTGTAAAATTCCGCAGTCCAGCCTTCACAAAACACTAATCAGATCTTGTTTTTTCATTGCTGCTGTTCAATCTACATCACCCACAGCACCTGACCCAAATGTCAGTTTCCATTTAGGGTGAAGATCTAGGGGAAAAAAAAGAAAAAAAAAAAGCTGTCTGGTGGGGAACAAAGAAAATGTTGGAAATTAAGACAGAGTGATCATTGTGATCGGTGTTATATTCTATTCCTGTTTCTTCTGTGAGTGTGTATACTGTATTGTGTATTGTGTACATGTGTGTCTTTATCAGCTGGGATCTATGTATTGTTATGCTGAAACATTTGTGCATGATGAAGGGATGATGGTGGGGCCCAATTTTTTTTTTTTTAATGATGGTTTTTTAAAGGTGCTGTTTGCATATTCTACAGTCATTACAGGAGCTGTTTTTTTTCTTTTTTGCTGTGTGCTATAAAACCAGTCAATTTAAAAGCAAAAGGGACGGTCTTCTTTAGGGAAGAGAGGAAGTTTAGCAATTATAAAAGAAAAAGGCAGAAAAGGAAGGATAGCGATGAGTGACAAAGCAGAGTTTAATTACTGCTCTAGTGCAAAAAAATAAAAAAATAAAAAAGAAACGGGTCTTTGTTGTTTGTTGTTTTCCAGCAGCAGGGCAGCAGTGAGATGTTAAGTAATAATAATGGTCACAATAATAATCATTGTACTATGATAACATACAGCATGTGGGGGATGAAATTTGGGATGTCAATATCCATCCAGGATAGGGTGCAGTGTGTGCTGCCCGTGTTTGGGATATGTAAAGAAAGCAGCCGTAAGTGAATCAGTCTTGTTCGTATGTGTATGTCTCTGGCAGTTGGCAAATAACTGCACTTGGGCTGGCATGGCCACTGTACCCTACTGGCTGCCAGCTGTCACTCAGGAATAGAAGGACGAAGGATGGAGAACGGGAGAAGCGAGAGATGAAGGGAGCGGTGACGATGCGAAGACACGAACCCTGAGGCTTTCTTTCTCTCTTGTTTCTCATTTGTCTCCCTCATGATAACAGATAACATGGCAGCTCCAGAGAAGAGGCAGGCTGGTTGCGACGTCCCCCATCGGGGAAATAAGGTGAAAACACACTGCTGGAAAATTAGAGAACGAGGAGAAGTGGGATTTTCAGTGTAATACAGATGGACAATTAAACATTTTTTATTGTAGGTGGTAAGAATAATCCAATAAAGGCCACACCATCTGAAGGCACTACCCCAAATGAATGCATTGCAAGATCTACGATGACATTTATGATATACAACACCAAAAAGTGCCATTTTATGCACAAATTGGATTGCTCTGTTTGCAGAAGACTGCCGGTTTATCCAGCGCCTGCTGCAGTGTTCATTACTTCCTCAACTATTTAGGATAAGCTAGGAAAAATACAGCATCGCTATTCAAAGAGAAACTCTTCAAAGTGTTGATGCAGTATGGAAAAAAGTCACCGCAAAACATAATGTGGCTTTACTTATTTAAATGTGAGGAATAATTCTGATATGAAGAACAAAAGGCGACATTCGCAATGCATCAAGTTGGGTTCAGATTCATTTTTTCTTCTCATTAGGGAGGCACTAGCCC
Organism: Holocentrus rufus; assembly: GCA_900302615.1. Lineage (NCBI taxonomy): Eukaryota > Metazoa > Chordata > Actinopteri > Holocentriformes > Holocentridae > Holocentrus > Holocentrus rufus. The sequence goes on from OMLF01031921.1 coordinate 15,619, forward strand.
TTGTAAAAGATGTCATTAATGAAAACATTCTCACGACAGGTGTGACACTTTCTTTCTCATCAATTCGAGTGAACAATGCAAAGTGAAAGCCGTCTACTTGACACCACATTATAACACACATTTGGCATTGCACTCGAACAAAATACAAAGCTGATGTGTCTATTTGTGTGCAAGTAAACAAAGTCATTTTAATTTTTACAGAGGTGTGCTGTCTTTTTTGCTGTTCACAGACAAAAGCAATGCCATTCGTCAAGTCCGACCTTGTCACTGCAATCCAACTAGAACCACTCCATTAACTGTCATAGAGACTGAAGCGTTCGACTTCAAAATGTGAGAAATAATTAACACTGGCATAATTGGTTATTCTGTGTCTCTGTCAAATGTAGAGTACTGCTGGGCCACCTATCCAAGAAAGGATAAGGTCTAAGGCAAAATATGAAGTTCATCTTTTTGTTATGACCAAGTACAAACGAGTAAATACTGATACTGCAGGAATATGAGCACGCCTTAATTTTAAAGGTGCAGTATACAAAATTGAAGAGGGTCAACTTTGATGTTTTTGTCAGTTGAATCTCAAGGGTCCTCACTTCAATCGACCCTAATCAGTTTCGCATTATGCACCTTTGAAGAACAGATTGTTTTGTGCGCTTGCTTGATAAATGAGGACCTTTGTGATTTCCTAAAGGAGCCTGCCGTTAGAACAAGACACTGTATCTGTGTGTGATGTCATGACTTCTCTCTCTGACTTCTGGACTATCAATCAACGTGCAGTCCCAGAGCTGCACAGAGAGGATTTCAGGTCAGTTACTCGAAAGAAAAAGGCATCAACAGCCTGTGTACTCATCATGCAATAATCAGCACATGCTTTAGAAAAGACGTGACGTGAAATAATGCAAGATATTCTTTGCTCTGCTGCAGCAGATTTGCAGATGTTCCAGTTGTCTTGAACCCTGCCCTGTTAAAGGACTGGTAATGACACACACCAGTTAATACCGCTGACCAATACAATATTTTACAACTGAATAATGTTAAGTACTTAGGGTGAATCTTCTGATTTTTAATTTTCAAGTTATACGCTCATTAAATATCAGATACAGCTGTCTCTCTTAAAATTACTGACCCCCAAAAAATAAATAAATAAAAAAAAATCTGAGCACAGCTACTAAGGCGATTCATCAAACACAGTGATTTCCATAATTTATGGTGTGATAGGGTTTTCCAGATCTGTAAACCATGAGAAGACACATGTTGTGAGGATTACTGGAAGATTTACACTGCTTAAAATTCACTAAGAACAATCCTGTGGGGCCTGAAACCCCCTCAGAAACCTTCCTGTCTCCTTTAGAGCGCCAACACAAGAAAGCTCAAGCACCGTCAGCTGACTGATGACTGATGACTGAGATATCCTAATTTTCAAAATATCTTTGTTCTTTTCTGTGGAAACTGGCACCGTGATGAAGTAAATAGTGGTCAGAATTTTTACCTTCGGCTTTCTGTCTTGCCCTTAGACCCGCAAAATCTACGAGTCTAGTGTTAAACAATATGAATCTGAATATAACCAGAGATATAAAAGCTTTAACACAGCAGGTACACAAGCACTTCAAAGCACAGCCATTACAGGCTAAAATGAAGAATTTTGCCAGGTTGTCTGAGACTGTATTGTTTGAGTTGTTCAAACTATGTACAAATAAACAGATTATGTTTTCACATAGTTGTGTTCCAAATTTTACCCAACCAGAACACACTCTCCTTTGTTTTGATAAAAACCTGCAAGAGCTTGATCACTTCATTCTCACACACCCACACTCATTCATACACACCCACATGCACAGGATATGATTGACAACTTGTGTTTTTCAATGGAAAACAGCATTCAGAGTGTATGGGATGAAGCAATTTAAGTTCACATACCAGAAGAGTATTATGTATCTGTATGACACACCACACACATTATGTATGACACACCATGGTCAATTTTTTTAAATGCAAGTGAATCTCATGACCAAAATTAAATTTGTCATCAATGGATGCGGTGCTGTTCTGCATATAAAGGATAAATGAAAATGTGGTAGCCATGGCAATATCTCAAGGAGAAGATGTAGTTACTGTGGTGGAGCAACACAGGCACTGTTGAACATAAGAATAGTGATTTTGCCTAAACTCAGTGAGCTCTCACAAGTAAGGCTTCACATAATTGAGATCCAATCCCACTAAATTGTTTTTCAACATCAGTTCTGCGACTCTGTTTAACACCTTCCAAAGTAAAGTCAGACATTGGAGAACGTACATGCTGATGACCACACATCCTCTCACAGCTTTCATCAACACGGAGCTTTCATCTATAGATGAATTGTCTATATTTAGCCTGAGTGAAATTGAGAAATAATTTCTCTTCTAAGGAGTCGACAAAATATCAGAAATAAGTTAAACAGGCCCTTTTGGTTTTTGCCTCAGACGGAAACACTTATGTGGGTGGAGCTAAAGAAACAGAATTTTTCAGTCCTCAAATTGGCAAACTTGAATGGAAATGAATAGACTCATGTAAAATATAAACAAAAAGTTTCTAATGGCAGTGACATCTTTTTATCAATTTAAAAGATGATCTTGGAGGGTCAGCAGGTTCATTCACCCAGCTTACTCAGATAGCTTTCAGGTTGTACAGTTTGGCAAGTCTAAATTGCTAATCTATAACTGGCTAGATAGTCTGTAATATCAATAGTCTATCGATATTACAGTTTCCAAACAGGAAGTGCACCTGAACACCCCAACAAGTCATACAGTCAAGTTGGGTAAATGGGATTCTAGATGTAACACGAATTGGCCCAGCTGAATCGTTTCAACATGGCTGTTCATGGCTGATCTCAACTATCAAATAAAGCAGAAATTCCATGAAAAAAACAGGTGGGATGCAACTCATACGACTACATTATTTTCCAGATTACTTTGTCGTCTAGTCGACTATATTGGAGCTTTCAGAAAAACTCGAGGTTCCTTACCAGTTCAGAGTTGGCATGAACACGATTCACAAGATGAAAGATGATCCTTACAGAAAATACAAAATGACGTGAGCAGGGCATAAGAGTGCTCGGCTTCATATTAGCCTTTTTGAGCTTCAGTCTCACTTAAGCCAAAAAAAAAGGGGGCTCTTTGGTTCTCTGCCCATTGAGTTTCAACCACTGAGATTATTTTGGTCTCCAGAGCAGCTTTGCCAGTGAGAAATGTTTGTACAGCTAAAACTCCAATCTGTGATTTAGTTGCAGCTGTGGGTTGGTGCCATTTAACTTGTCTGGTGATGTTTCAGCGACAGGAGTGCTATTTGTCTCAACAGGCTGGCACAAAACGTGTGCTGTTTTATTACATAAAAACAGACAATTTATTCCTGCTTCTGCCTTTGTGGAATGCCCATATTGAAATAATGATATATTGAAAGTTACACCGTAAAGTCAGGGTGAGTATACCTACTGTCAACAAAACCTGGTCAGCTTTCTGCTGTGAAAAGACTTTATCAAGAGTTTTTTTCCCTTAATAAAAGACATAAAAATATTTTAAAAAGAAATATTAATGCATAGAGGTAATTTTCCTTGATCTCTCTTGTCTTTCATATTTACACTGACCGTAAGTAGACGGCTGTCTCAGCATCACACAGGAGTAACACAGCTGAGGTAATCAGGTGAAAGTTATGCATTGCACACACAGTATGACTGAGGCGCGGCAGGGGAGGGAGGACGGCTGTTGCTTGGTCTTTTCACTGATCTCATGAAATTGTCCGTCTCTCGTCTGCATCCACGGTGGCTGAGCTTCAAATGCGTAATGTGCACTGAAACATCGAGTTGATGCTTTTTCGGATATTTAGCAGTGTTCATGATGCTTTGTATCCAGAAGGGTGAGTGTGGAAACCTGGCTGGGCTGTTTGAGGAGCGATGGGTGAGTGAGAGCTGGTATGTCACTGGGGTTATCAAATAGACACCTCCCAAACACAGACATGTTGGTCAGTCAGGCCCACAATCCCTCCAGCGACTCTAAAGCAAACTGCGTCGTCCCAAACCTGCTTCCAATCTCACCATCAGTCTCAACAAAAAAGCTAAAGGGACAGCGGACCCATCTGGCTCGGAACAGCCCACACAGAAGTTCAAAACTGTATCAGCAAACAGTGCTAGGCACAGACAATTATTTGTTACTGACTCAAAGGCACTCTCCTGGTCTACAAATACAACATAGAGATCACTGCTCTGTTGTTTGGCTGATTGAATTTGGTGCCATGTTGTGCTTTTGTGTTCTTAACACCAAAAAAAACACTCACTCAGTACTCAAGCTGTTTGCACTGACATGTTATTTAGTTGGTGCCTGTAGGTTCATTGCTATATTAAAACTATTCAAACTATGATGGATTTCGTTTTGTTTTTTCAGTTTTGTGCAGATACCTCTAAGTAGGCTATATTTTAATGTTAATGCTTAGCGATCTAGTTGCTAATGAGACTAAAGCTATATTTCAAACGTGTTCAGTTTATTCTGACTTTGAGTAGCATCAACTGTGATGAACACCATACACTGTGTTATATAGGCTCAATGATTTATGGTCATTGTAGTTTACTAATATGCTTTCCATGCTTGCCAGCATTCAGTCTCCTTTTTGGAAAACTATGTTGACAAGAAATGCCAGGTTTGATAGCCCACTTCATGCATCACAGCACCTGAAGTGACTCTAGAACAAAATTTTACTTGGACGGCAGTAAATTTACATAGGGTGGAAAAATATACCCATTTGGGGAAACCTGCCCTGGAGTGATACTGTTGATTTTTCTGTTGCAGACTTAGTATGCAAAGACATCTTTTGGTGATGGTGTGGAGCTGCTCGAGCTTAATCCTTTGTTCTATTGATGCTTCTTTTTTTTTTCAGGCCTGCCATCATTAGAACAGTCCAGGGTTCCTCTGTAAATTACCAGACTTACTCTGGAAATTTTCTGATTCACACAAAAATATGTAGTGAAAACCACATTTTTAAATATAGTTGTAAGCTTCCAGTTGTGCTATGTATCTTCATTAGCGTATTATATTCCATGCTTTTGATTAATTAACAATTAGAGGACGTTTGGAAATGTCTCCGTGTCCATTTGTTTTTATTTGTCTTGGAAGGGCTTCAGCTTGCAGTGAATGTGGTGATGCTGCCATTCCCACTCTGTCAAACATTGTTAAATAGCACTCGTAAAACTCAGGCGTCTGCAGCACGGGATGGCAGAAAGTTTACAATAAATGTCGGGATAAATCCATGAAAGACAGTGTTGCCAACTCCTCTCCAATGAAAGACGCTAATGGCCGCTCAGAGAGTCACTGGAAGTCGCCGGATGACTTATGTTTAATGAAGTCGATGCATATTCATTCTGATGATTTAAAGGATCCGCTACATGAAAGAGGAGAGAGAAAGAGGTTTTTCTGCGTCGAGGCAGAGCGATGGATGTGTAGCTGCTCGGTAAGCCAGAGGTTGGGAGAGAGAAACCTGTCGCAAGCTGTTCCTCTCTTGTCTCCCGGCCAGCTGACTAACACTGATCCAATGAACCTCAGTTTTGTCAGCAGTAGTTCAACGTGCTGTTTACCCTGCAAATGTAAAACTAATTAGTTTGTGGTGATGGCCAAAGACAGTAGCTGTCCAGCTCAGCGCAGGCCCATGGCAAGGGTACTGAAGACCAAAGACCAACTGGCTCCAATAAGCCCCCTCTTTCTCAACTGGCAAATGAGTTTCATTTAAACAGCCAAGACAACAGACGTAAATTGCACTGAAAGTCAGATGCTAGAATTGTCACAGATATTCATTAAAAACTGGCAAATTTGTCTGCAGATGCTTATTTGAGATGAGATCAGGGAGGGGGGCCTGAAAAGTTGCTATATCTAGTGACAAAGTTACCACATTGTCAGTGTTGATGGAGAAGATTTGAGAGCACAGCAGGTAGGTATGCTTTGAGCAATACCTCTGCTATAAAAACAGAATTTTTTTTTCCACTCACACTCTTAGATTTGGCCTATTTTTCTCTTCAACTCAATGGGCATAGCACTTCACTGATACATTTTCCAACAATACTGAGAAAGCTGCATTATTTCACGATAAATAGCCTATTTTGTAGCCATTACAGGAATATTTATGGTCACTAATGAATACACTTTAGCTCCTGCTTTTCCAGTTTACTGTAGATGGTTCATAGTTGTTTATTTAAAATTGTTTCTCCTGAATGTCCTTAATCAGTGTTGATTTGCTGCTGAGTTAGTGCAAACAAAACCATTTTGTGGGACTGGGAATGAGTTGGCTTTCAATTACTAACATAGTAAATATTGAGTATAGTGGTGCTTAGCCATAATCAAAATGAATTTATTCCATGTGCTGTTTTAACCCTGTTTCTCAGTCTACCTCCAGTCATTTCTGACAGGTTTCCACTTACTGCCCACAGAGACACTGCAAACTATCAATTTTTTAGCTGTAACGGCAACAATAGGGAGCAGGAAGGCTGTCATTCCTATAATGGCTGTGCTGTCATGAATATAATGGCTACGCTGTTATGCTTTACAGACAGAAAGTCCACACATTCCCAGAGTGAGCAAGAACTAGGTGAGGGCAACTGACTTGTTAGGGCTGAAACAGCCCCATTTCTAGCTGTTTTTTAAGATGGCTGTGTGCTTTATGGGACTGAGAGAGAGGCTGGGACGACATTCAGCGAGGCCAGATTGAACCCATGATGCTGCATGATGCGTGCACCTTAGCCGACTGAGCCACTACAACACCTCATCAATTTCCATTTTGCTGTTGTAAAATCTTTTACGTACCATTTTCAAGCTCACTTTTAAAGACGTAAAGTGTATTGATGCCAGACCCAGGCTTTGTCAAAGCTCCGTGTAAATTGAAATGGACATTGGTCAAACGTCAATAATGTCAATATCTCAATATGTCCGCTGTCACTGCTTAATGTTACCTTGTAGTCAGGGCAAGTTAACCTGGAAATGTACAACTCATGATTTGGGAATGCAATCTCCTGTGTGTCTAAGATGTAGATTATCACTGGTAGCTACTTGCTAGCACTCTAGTCCCTGAGCTGCTACAGGTTACCATCTACGGGATAATCAATAATGAAAATAATCATTGTTTGAAGCCCTACCAAATTAATCATTTGACACATTCTTTACAAGCTTGCCAAAAAAAATAGCTCAGCAGGACTGCAACCACTGAAAAAAATGTAGCTAGCATCCCTTTAAAACAAGCCAATTTAAGAAAATCCTCTGAGATTGATGTCAAGCCTCTAACCAGCAATCAGGTTTCATGCTCTCCGAATAAATTAAAGGTAATATTGGCAAATCTTTCCGTGTTTCTAACCAAAGAATAAACATTTTAGACATCAGGTGTTGCTAATTATAAGTCTTGACTGCAGAGTGATATGATTAGATGTTAAACAGCACTTTGTTATTCATAAATAACACAGCTCAGAATTTGTTCACTGGCCAGTCAGAAAACCTGTGTCATGACGCACAACAGCATCTTATACCTGCTCACATAGCAAGGCAGTTATGTAGCCACTTATATCACCAAGGCGACGGTGTTGGGGAAATTATGGATTCACCCCACCGTGTCTGCTGTAGATCCTGGCTGTGAACATGATATCTCGAACACTGTTTATTCAAATCCTTTCAAAGTTGCAGTGCCCATCCGTGACCTCTAGAGGAAGATCCCTATTGATTTTGGTGCCCCCCTTGCCCTTTCCTCTAGCGCCATCATCAAGCAAAACTCGGGTCATTTCGGGTACATGGCCTGCTGTTGTTAACTGAGCACAGGACTAGTTTTGGTGTACTTCCACTTTACTGCAACAGTGCTACCAGCTAAAGGAAATAACAGACTGAATACACAGAGCCTTGAACTATTTGTACACAGGCTAAATACACTAAGGGCTTGCATTATATGTGCCAGCTGTAGCTCCAAAATGATCTAATTAGAATGCCATACAGTTCAGTAATGGTGTTTAATGAAAAGAGAGTGGATCTAATAGCACTGAGGGAAGCTACACTGTGAATGAGCTGGTCATGCAATTGCAAATTTCAGCTGTTTGCATGACTTGACTTGCTGTTGAGGCTGCACGTAAGTTAGAGGTAGCGCTTAATTCAGCAACACCTTGCAACATCGGCATGACAATCATTGTGGAACAAATGAGTTTTTTTTTTTTTTTTTGAAAGGTGTTGGTAAGTCACAAGACTAAGCGGTGTAATCAGTGTGGCTATTCAGCACGACTGCCGTCATTACTGCCAGACGCAGGCAACGAATGCCAACAAGTCAGAGGGTAGTCTATCCAAGAATATCTCTTCCAACTTTCAGAAGATGAATTCCTTTGGAGATGCCATCTGTCGGTCTATCGCCTGTGTACCATACACTTGGGTTAAACCAAGTTATTGCAGCAGGCAATGCCCCAAGCTTCTCCAATTCTTTCTTTATATAGACACCCCATTTAGTTTTTCCTTTTGAAATGCTCCTCTGTGGGCGTTTGCCATAGGCCACACAACTCGAAATTTACCTTTAACCTGGTGTCCAGTACATAGGATCATGCTATGAAGCAAGATGAAAATGCACTGTCTAGTTGGAACAGATGTACAGGGCCTGTTCAATATCATCCTGCTATGATCGGATGCTAATGTTTGAATGTTTGTATAACTAATCACAAGTAATTAACCAAGTGGGACTGAAGGACACGAGCATCCCAGAGATGTCCTACTGTTACCATTATGTTGTCTTACAGCATGGATTGTACATAAGAAAGGCTTGATTGTTGTATACTGATGCAAATTATGGCACAAACCATGGTAACAAGATGTTCCGGAAAACTACTAAAATTGGCACATTTTGTGCACTGGTTTCATTATCTCTGTTTTCTCTTCTAAATCAGGCCCTAAAGGACAGGAGTCAAGCAGTTGAAGCAGTCAAGAGCTGTTGCCAATTTATTACAACATGTCTTGTTAATATATATACATATGTCTGAACCACACTGTTTCCTTTTTTTTTCATTTTCAGCTTTAGTGCAAGTTGGGTTAGTGTTAGGTGTGCTGTTAAAGCATCCAACTGCTTTTACTTAAACTTAATGACAGTTTAATGGGCAGACGTTGTGGGAGGCTTTTGCTGCAGAAATAATATATGCAATGATTCAGTGTCGACATGCCTTTGCCAGATAACTCAATGGAAGCCAGGCTAGGGAGGGGAGGGGGAGGTTGCAGGTTATCACAGCCTTCAGATTTACTGGAAGTAGCCCGAGCAACTTTCCAATCAGTCATTTAGCCCCAGTCCAGAAATATATATCATAATGAAATGTGGATATATTCACACAAATTAGTGAAAGCATTTTCTTGCCTCATTTTTTCTTGACCCAGCTGTAACTCAAATTATGGACCTTCTTACCCACAACTCACAATTAGACATTACAAATGCAAATAAGATATTACAATGGTAAACGAATGTTTTGCAGCTTCAAAATGCAAATAGTTCTGACATGCATGAAGACATGGCCAGTCCCTATGTGGCTTTTTGATGGTGGATCTTTTCCTTCGTTTAAATTCAAATTCCAGAATGGGCCTTAAGACGAGAACCCAGATCATATCTGACTGGCAGCGACGCACTGACACCAACATGCATCCTCAATCAAGTGGTTTGGCAAATGTTAAGAGTCGATTGTAATGATCTACAGGCCTAATTATTCCCTCAGCCGTGCCATCGATAGAGAAAAAAAAATTGTGTCAAATACTTGTTGGCCCATAATGCACAATAAAACACCAAACTGGCGTGGTGAGATTTGCCAGACGGATGATGAACAGCACTGTGGCAGGCCGTTTACATCAATCAAGGCTCACCTACCGGATAGTCCTTTGCATTTCCACGCTTTCTCTCGGCTGTTCGATGCAAAGTGCCTCAGATTTGGCCGCCCTTTTTCTCGCAAGGATCCTCCGGTGTCCTCCGAAGACTAGAGTGACCACAATCTCGTCTTGTTGTATTCCCATATGTTGTCGCCAGTGCAATTATGAATGCTCGAGTTCATCAGTCACTGAAAAGACCATGATCATGTGCTGCCAGCTCCTTTCTGTCTCCTCTCTGTAACTGCTCCCTCCGCCCGATTATCTTCCCGCTGCGGCACTGGCTATGGTAATACAGATAAATAAAACGTGCATGACACGTTGGCGAACTTGTGCCTTAAATTATGGTAATTAGTCGCTGGGCTGATCCTTGCTTGTTCATCCGTGCACCTCTGCAAATATGCTCGCTCTCAGCTATCCGCTGTTTGCAGAGAATAAATTGCCCCTGAGCCGCTGAAACGTGTTTTATTCTCTGAAATTTCTCCCCCCCATCTGTCAGCTGACGGTCGAGGATCACAGAGGGTGAGAGGAGAGAGGCTGAGGCGCAGAGGATGGAGAGGTTTGAAGGAGGGCGAGTAGGCTGAACCACATTTGTAAAAAGACTTCTCTGTATATGTCCTTTGAATAATAGGCGGTGCATATTTTCCCCCAAATTTCTCTCTCTCTCTCTCTCTCTCTCTCTCTCTCTCTCTCTCTCTCTCTCTCTCTCTCTCTCTCTCTCTCTCTCTCTCTCTCTCTCTCTCTCTCTCTCTCTCTCTCACACACACACACACACACACACACACTCTCTCTGTCTCTGTTTCATTTATTTTTCAGCTTTTCACTGTTTATTCATTGCAAAATGTACTTCAGGGAAAGGCAACAAAGATCAATAGATGATCCAACCAGATTACCCATCTAGCCATCTATCTATCTATCTATCTATCTATCTATCTATCTATCTATCTGTCTGTCTGTCTGTTTG
>OMLF01031921.1:26466-38468 GCA_900302615.1 Holocentrus rufus
TTTTTTGGATCAACCTTGTGAATAAAATAACATCAGCACCCAGGAGCGCATATGCAACTGAATCGTCCTGCCTGTCATTTTATAAACCCAGAACAATTTCCCAGACTGGTAGATGTTGTTTTTTTAATCAAGGCTCCACTCTGATCTGCACAGCATGCTGTGCAGTTTATGATTCCTTGCAATCACGGCACTGTTACCCCCAGCCTTAACAGAGCATATTCAACGTGGTTCTCAAATTGGTTGGACATCTGTTACAGTCCATGGGCAGAGTGGACCGTTCTTCACTGTGGGATGAGCCGACCGGCATGAGGACTGTGTTGTGAACCCCACCGGTGGGGTCGAGCCCAGACCAGCTGCTTACATTTGAGTTGTGCATCAACAACCAAAGCTTGTCAGAGTTGCTCATGAATCAGACATTGCAATAAGAAGTGGTGCATTTTCAGCCACACTTTCCCTGCATTTGGAAATATTAGTGTACAAAATGGAATGTATTACAGTTTTGATTTTGTTCTATGGTCCTTACTATATGCCATGAAAACTCAGGCTTGTGACTTGGTTAGAAAAATGTAATTTTATACATATCACAAGCCAAAACTGTTAAGTACATGTCTGCTTTTAATTACAATGCAGAACATCAATATACAACATTAATGATTCAGCAGGACCTTGTTGAAAAATGCAGATTTCCCCCGTATGGCACTATGCACTCTGGTGCTTTCGTTGCATTTTCTGCTCCTGGATGCGATCCGCTTTCATGCACCTTAAATTGAAGACCTTCTGTTTTGCTCACAGCAACGGCACAAGGAATAATAAATATTGAGAATGCTATAGCACACGGGAAAATTGATTATCTTGGCTGTGTTTGAACACAAAGTTGGTGATATTGGGGGTTAGAAAGTGAGTAGCCTGCAAGTGTCATGTCTTGAGATGAAGCTCAAGGCAGAGGCCTGTAACCTTAACTAACCTGAGCAGTTTTGTTTCTCAGCGATGTTAAATCCCTCGGCTCTTTGCATGAGGTTAATTCAATAATGAGGCATCTATGGGCTTGATCTGAATTATGTGTTGTCCTTATAATTAAATACTGACTTGCAACATCCTAACCTTTACATCAAGATGTCACGATTTCATATGAAAATGTTGTGACATATGATTTTCATCTATTGGGCGGTTGTCAGTTGCCTAGTAATTAGGGTGGCTGTAATCATCAGAGCTGTAGTTGTCAGAGGTGCATTTACTCTGACAGACTAGATTAGACATCAGTGTTGAGTGGAGAAAATATGCATGATCCTTAAACATGTAGTCCTGGAAATATATTGCACCATTACAGATGAAGACATGTAGTAGATCAAGAATATCTGTGGGTCATTATGTGTGTGTGCAGCTCATTGATAAAGACCAATCACTGCTCAGCTCATACTCATATCTGAGCCAACAGCTCTGCAGGCCAGCTGCTGATTTTTACGTGCGCTGCAGAATCAGCTGCTGAGGTGAGCTGAGCTTTATGGACTCCATGGATTTTGGGCTGTAAGCGGACTAAGCCATTTTTGTTGACTGACAAATGTCAAAAACTTTACCTGAGTGTAATGAGTCATTGTTGGCAGTTGATGTTTAAATGCTTTCATTAGTTTCATTCTGACAATGTAGGCTAACAATGCTTCTGTCATCCAAAGCCTGGCTCAAAACTGGTTCTTGTTATGACCAGACAGTAAAGTCCTTTCATGATAAAGCCCCACAGCACAGTTCATCAGATGAGTAACTGGTCAGCAAAGTGTGCTGTGCTATTTAATGTGGCAAGTTGAATGAGAACCTGAATGTTGCTTAATAGTTAACATTTTTGTTCAGCTGAAAATGCATAAGATCCAGTACCTCTGACAAATAACAAATGCCTAAATGAAGTATCCCTAAACTGTGCAGAGATGGAAACCTGCAGGCAGCTCCAGAGGGAGCCAATAAGTAAACAGTCTCCCTCAGAGTACTGTTTGGCTGTTGTTTGCAATGCTTTACTTCATTAAGATCTGATCTAAGATCTGATTCACATTGTCCAGATGTTGGCTAGCATTGTGCATCTTCTGTTGATATGAAAAACTGGATTAAATTTCAAGGTAAATTGCAAGTCCAAGGTTGATCAAATTTTGGAAGTCGCCTTTCTCTCCCAGTTTGTAGAAATGCATATGATCCAGGGTTCAGTAAAAGGAGTTAATCTAATATCTGACCCCCCACGTGACATCTTGTACCTCTTGTCACTGTCTGCCCCTGCCGCCATTCCCCACCGATGGTGCATTTCTTTCCTTATCCTCCCTCTCCATGGTGTCTCAGTGGGAGTGGGAATGTAATTACGCAGTCAGACGGTGTTTACAGACGCAAAAGCGCCTTAATTTATTCCAGCAGTTAGCAGTAATTCCCCACTTTAATTTATAGCTCCTCCACCCATTGGGAAAAGGGAGAGAAGCAGATAGTAAGAACGAGGGGAAGAGAGAAGGAACATATGGACATTATATTATAGAATATAGTTGATTGCAAATTGTACAAGGCCTGCGAGCACAGAAAAGGTGTCAGCATTGGTTTTACTGCGCAATTTATTTTGTAACCCTGGTCCGTTGTGGTTTTTATTCTGCTTCATGATGGAAGGCATGCAAAGAATGAGGGGGAGAAACAATTACATGGAAGTATTATTTGTATGGGATATTTGTATCTGTGATAAACCACATGGGTCTACAAAAGCAGAGCAGTGAATGGTTGTTTACTTTGTTTTTACTTTGCTATCTTGATCAACACTGTGATCAGTGTTGTAATCACCTAACTTGAGAATAGTTCACAACTAAGTTGACTGACTGATATCTTACACTCACCTTTCTTCAAGGGTTTTTACACCTGTTTTGAAACTGACTTGCCATGAACAGGAAGTCTTTTCAAAAATCCCCCAAACACTTTCTCCAGTGTTTTTTTAAGTTATAAGCACAGCCAAAGCCGCGATGACTGAGACGAGAAAACTGACATCGATTCCCTTCATACTGCTGGCCCCATAATAGCTACAGTGGTTCTTATTGACTTTTTCCAAACCATGTGAGGGAAAGGTACAAAATCTTAATGACTAGAGCGAAAGACTTATGCCAACATAGTCAAGAAAGGCAGCCTGCAGAAGTGTGACAGCCTCTTCTCCGTCCCCAGCCAGAAACTACAAAATTGATGAAGCTGTGGACAGCAGCCTAAAACAAGAACAGGCCAGAAAGCATTGACCACATCTTTGCCCTCAGAAATGTCAATGAATTGTAAAAGATATAGAAAAGAAAGGACAGAGTGTGTACTGACACCCTATAGAGGATACTATAGTCTGACTGAATCTGCCAAAAGATTTCCATGCCAATGCTGTTAGTTTTGCAGCCACTTGAATGCAGAGTCATCTTCCTCATGAAACCCAGAATAATACCACTTTTACACCAAACGGTGGGTTTTGTATGTGTTTTTTTTTTTCACCTGGGATTGCCCACTTAAAATAAATAAAAAATAAGAAGGTGACACTGTTTATAGTAGCAGAAGCACCAGATGGCATATTTCACCTCCAAATTAACTGGTGTCACAAATTCCAATCCGACTGAAATGCAGATATTTTTTTCAGACATTCCACCCCATAGATCTCTCATCACAACTACATAATGGACATTTCCATCCATTTATTGTTAATGTATCACATTACATAGGTTAAACTTACACCAAGTTTAGGATTGCCTAACTAAAATGTATTGCATGTCCTGTATCATCGTGCCTGCATGGGTTGTAAATTAGCAGGTGAGTGGGAGATTAACACCAATCGGCCAATCAGAGCTGAAGCGGACAGTTACCCAGCTCTGTTGCAGGGTTCAGAATGTGGGACTGAAATGCTGAGTTAACCAGTTTACACAGAGCTGAAGTCCCTGATGGTAGTGGAATTTTAGGTCAGTGTAAAAGTGGTACAAGGCAGGGCTGAATCCTCACACCCGTTCTCCTCCTGATCGCCATCATCTCCATCACGCACAGGGAAAAACAAAAAGCAAAAAACAAAACAACACCTGGTAAACCGAGCGTCTCCTCCAAACTAGACAGTCCTTACTTCAGTCATTTAGCCGAAGTTTTCACACAGAGCAGATTACATTTCGTACAACAGCAGAATAAGCTTAAATTAGTGGAAACAAATCTCCCTTCATCACAAGAAAGATTGTGTGTGAAAAATGAAGTTTTTATTTCTCTGCCTGTCACTATGTCCAATTTTAGACTGAGGTAAACACTGGGCAAAGAAACAAGGTATCTTGAGTGCAAGCAGAAGAAGAGGATATTGAGGAGGTAGATAAACCTGAGAAGAGAGAGGAAAATAGTGGAGGAGGAGACATGAAATGTTCCTTGAAGAGATAGGATTTCAGGTGACACCGTTGCCCTGACTGGGGATGGGACGTCCATTCTACCGTGGGAGCCAGGAACAAGAGGAGTTGACGCTGGGTGGAGCAATTCTCAGTTTGCTGCCAGGAAGAGAGAGCTAAGCAAGAACAGACACACAGAACAGAACAAGCTGGGCTCCACATCAAGAGTCATCATATGCACTTCAACAAATCAGCTGCATCTGTCACTGTCAGTACCGAGCCACAGAAGATAGTCAAAGACTTGGCATCTCTGGAAAGTCTCATTAGTAATAGTGGGGGACCACAAAAGGACATCATTGCAAGAGCAAGGAAATAAACTGAAAGTTTGTACAGCATAGAGATCAACACTAGACTGTAACAGCGATATAAAGTTTGTGTTTCACGTGGGCGTAAAGGAGGTCATGAATACAATCAATGTCTTCAAGAAAGGATGCCTTACAATGCATGCCTTGGGAAAACACAGTATTTCAAATCATATTTAAGTCTATCCATATAGTTAACCATGTTGAAAAACAGATTAAGAAATGTTTCGAGTGTGCTGCCTGCCAGTGTGCAATTAAATGACCCAAGTCAGTTGCCACCCTCTTCATGGTGAAATTGGTTCTCAGCAAAGTGAACACTAGATTCCACATTCAAGTGGTGTGACTCAGCCTGAATCATAAAACACAGAATATTATTTAGCGTGGCTCATTAGCATTGTGGATTAATAACTTATGGCCAGAGTTGGATCTGTGTGCCAAGGATTTATATTTACAAATGGATGATAAGAACATGGAATATGTGAAGTTTTTGAAATATTTCTTATTGCCATGATGTTTTGGGTTTTTTTTTTTGTAGTCAGCTCCGCCCAAATCTTCAAGACAGTGGGCACTTTTGCTGTAAAAGCCTCCCACATCTTTAGGGTACTTAAATAAGAGATAAATTAAAGTTTTTATTTCTCTACCTGACCTAATGTCCAATTTTAGACTGTGAGGTAAAACTGGGAGGAAAAAAATGCATGTTGCATTCAAAGGACTCCATAAAAACTGCTGCAATGTTGAATTCATAACGGGCTTTGGTAGAACACTTTTTGGGTCAACTACACCAGTCAATGCCATAAAAGGGAGTGAAAAGAGTTTGCAAATCAGCCTTATGCGGCAGGTGGATAAAAGTGAAAAGAGGGTAAAGACAGAAGGAAGGACTTTTAACTTTAGTCTTCCATTCTTCCCTCTTTCACAAACTCAACAAACCGCTCACTTGAACTTGAACCAGTCAAACGAACATTTGATTTACACACATAAATGAAATGAGGCGGTAACTTCTAATTCCTAACTGCCCATTCATTTTCCTTTATCCTTGTGTGTGCTTTAATCATATGTATAATAGTGATGCTGGTCCAATCTATTATATGTGTCCTTGTTTCTCCTACTTCACTAAATACTCTTGGGATCCTTGTTCTGCTGCTGTTGCCGGGGGAAAGGAATTATTGTCACGCTGGGGTACTTGAGATTGGAGTGGGGGCTACTGTTCGGAGTCAGTACTCATTTTATTTTTCCATTTACGGTGACATTATTCCACTGGGACTCGCTGAGGCACAACCAAAAGCTTTAAATAACATATTTACAGAAGCACAAATTCTTAAATCCACATCATAGCCATCATTTGTATCCTGCAGAGAAAGATGTGAAGCAATCTTGGCATAGCTTCAGGTTAGAGCAAATCCACACAGCAGGGCGAGCGAGGAAGAGAAGAAATGACAGGGAGGGTGAGAGAAGCTCAGGGTTAAGGAGATGTTTGGGCACAGCATTACCACACCCTTCATGTTTGAGGGTTAGCAGTAGTCCTCACCAGACTGGAGGATGAGTTATTCTCAGCAAAAATTCATCGCCCGCAGCCTCCAAAGACATGCTAAATTACTAATCAAGGATTCCTTGTTGATGATTCCCAATTAAAGATCTAATTTTCCACACCAGTGGCTTGACTTACTCTGTCCCAGAGCATACGGGGCAGAGATATTGGAGGTAGGGAAGGGAGACAAAATTGCCACATATACATATTGTCAGAAGGTTTGCGTGCGTGCATCTGTTAGCCGGCGCCGACAGGATTTTCTCTCACCCAATCATTCACGCAGCCATTGCTCCACGCTGCTGCAACTTTTCTCCAGACAAACCACGTATGGGGCCGTGAACTAGCGAAGAACAGCGGAGATGTACAATAATCAAACACGCTCACAATCAAGCGAAGGGATGCGGTTCCCGGCCGAGCAATTTCCAGGGGGGTTTATCAGTGGAGAAGAAAAAGAACAACAAAAGATTAGTTATTTGTTAAAATGGGCAAAGAAGAAACAAAAAAGCTGGTTTCACCCTTGAAGTTTTGCCTGTTTTCCGGTTCAGTCCATGTCTCCCCGCTCTGGACCTGGCAGATTACCGATCAAACAACAAACTCACAATTACAGTTAGAGCTCCAGTCCAAAAGCCAGTAATTGCAGTAACCATCAGGTCTTCCTCCTGCCAGAGCCCAAGTAGCTGCTCCATACCAGTTAATAAATCCAATAGAAGCGCATATTGTTAAATGATGCAAGTATATTATTAAAGGGCAATTCCTCTGTCATTTCATTTCTTCCTCAATTTTAGTATTTTCCATCCATTTAATGTTAACAATGATAACTTTTGCACGCTCACGCCACGACTAAATAACATTTTTATATCAGTTTTTGCCATACCGTCCAGGCTTGTTCACTCCCATTCAGTTCCTAGCAGCAAAAAAACAACTTCTAATTTAGTCGGTAAAGGTGTGAACAAGAAGCTGTCGATTGCATTTTGCCAAGTTGCATCAGAAGAGTTGATAGAAAAGAAAAAAAAGAGAGAAAATCACAGAAATATCAGTGCACACTGTGGTTATGGCTCATTCCTGGGACCTGAACTCCCA
Organism: Holocentrus rufus; assembly: GCA_900302615.1. NCBI lineage: Eukaryota > Metazoa > Chordata > Actinopteri > Holocentriformes > Holocentridae > Holocentrus > Holocentrus rufus. The sequence continues at coordinate 33,765 of OMLF01031921.1, forward strand.
ATACTCTGGTGAAACTTTCTCCTGGCACTGCAACACTATGATAGAAATCATTTGCAAAAATATTGGAGCAAATCAAGATATCAGCAACTTGTAAAACCCAACATGCATTTAACATTTTGACATATTTTCAAACATAATAAATCATTATGATATAAATAACTCAATGTCCACGTATTTTTGCTTGTTTATGTATTTCCAATTGAGTGCTTCATGCTTTTGAAGCCTTAATGTGTCTCTGTTTTGATTTTTATTGCTTTTAAGCCTTTACAATGTGCTCTTCACCACTACTCTTTGCCTTGGCTGCTTGGATCTGGATAATAAGAACAATTGTACCTCTGTAATATGAGTAAAGTCTCTCTCTTATCTCATGGCCATGTGTACAAGTTTGATATTTGGTCTGGGCAGCAATGAAACAGCCGCGACTTCAAGGGAAGTGGCTGACAATAAATGAAAGCAATTCAGCAGCTGAATGAATATATATTTTATGAAGTCTAAGCTACATGAAAGAAGCATAGTACAAGATTACATGCATAGGATACTAATCTGTGGACTGAAGGGAGAAAATGAGGCTCGAGTCAGATTAGAATTCTTTGTCTGATTCCAGAAAATTGTCTGGCGTAAAACTGCCATTGTGCGTTTAGAAAACACACACAATTACATAAACACACAAATATCCATAGGCAAGAGGATACCATCCTTTTGTCTCCCTTCCCCGCCCACCACCCAGTTAGTCCCTCAGTCTTCCTCCCTGTTTGAAGGACTGTGGTACAGATGAGTTTCGGAGTCTGTTTAGTTTGCAGACTGGGGGGAGTCTGAACTGCGAGATGAGTCCAGTGAGATAATGTCACTCTGGGTGGCTGTTTCGTAACGGCTCTGTAGGATTTGATAGATGCCTATAGCTTCTAAGATCATTTTCAATATGCATGTCACCTTGGCTTTTGAATGTACAGGCACAGTGTTGCATCGTACTGAGACGTGGTATCTGAATAGCAGTCTGGATAAAAGAGAACACAGTCTATGCAAAGAGTACATACGCTGCTGCACCCCCGCTATCTGAAGAGTCCAAATATCTGATGGAGCTGTTGCGGCGGGTGACATGGAGGCGGTCGGCAAGGGTCAAAGATCACTTCCTACGTCTTGGTTGCGATCAGAGACGGAGAGCACGTATCACACCAAAGCAGCTGTAATGTTGTTATTCAGCTATGTTGACCGAAAACTTGATTGGCAGATGAGCTGGTGCAGTCATTGTACATGATGAAGAGCACAGCAGAGCTCACACTCCCCTGCGGCGCTCCTGTGATGGTGATTAAGCAGGAGGAGGAGTGTGTAACCCTTAACTGGCTGCGTTCCGCCTGGGAAAAATGGGTGAATACGAGTGAACAACGTGCAGGTTAGCATGTCGCACAGTTTCTGCAGAGGCAGGTGTGGTTGGACCGGGTAGAAGGCAGGGGGGAAATCAATAGACAGGGCTGTGGTTGATCCTGGTGTTTGAAGATCAGGTGAGAGGCTATGGCCACAGCATCCTCTGCGCTCTGCCCCTTTCTATAGGCAAATTGATAAGGATCTAGTTTTCCCTCCACTGATGCCAGCAGGCGGCAGACCCCCCCTCTCTTCAGTGATTCTTATGGTCACTGAGCTCTTTGGGGCCTTTTTTAGGATTTAGGATTAGAGATTATGTGAGATCAGGGGTGTGAATCTTTGGCTTAATTTAGATTCAGTTTGATTCACGGGTCACTATCTGGCATTTTGAAACTGTCTTATTTACACGGTGCTGCTTTCTGGAGGTTGCATTTTGTGTTACTCAGTATTGCTTGTTACTGCTGGAGTTTGCTGCTTTGTTCTGATTATGTTTGTCTGTGGGTGATGATGATGTAGCAGTTGTTCACGTTTGACTTGCAAAGGCAAATCAAAAAAATTCTCACAACCATTGCTTTTTTTTTTGATGATGAGCTACAAAATCCTCGTGTCTGCATGGTGTAAAACCGTATGGCTGCGCATGCAGACACTGTCCAGGTGTTGCACTGCCCTCGCAGTTGAGTTCCACCTATATCGTTCCGTCAATAATGACGATAACTAACAATTAGAAAATGGATTTTTGCAGCTTGCTCTCAAACAGCTCATCCAAACACTCGACACTGTACTTCCTTGGGGCCTCAGCAATACACCCGCCAAGTGTGAAGTTGATCAGATGAGCGGTTGTCGAGAAAATCAAAGGACAGACATACATCCAGACAGACAGAGATTCCTCCATTTATAGCTAGATATGCCAGGTCTTTTATTTTTAAGAATTCTCAAAGATTCAGTTCAAAGCATTTCCTATCGATTCAGGCTGGAGTCGAAGCAATTCATTATGTTTATTTCTTTTAGCAGATCAATGCAGTTGAATCGGCAGAATTTGTAATTGATGCATTGATGCAATGAATGAATCGTTACACCCCTATGTGAGATGCACCCAGTCCATTGGTGTGCAATGGGAGTCAAGTGAGGAGGACAAAAATCGGCCGGCAGGCTGAAAAATTGGCTGGTGGATGGATCTAGATCCTCTGCAAAGTTAGCAGAGATGGAAATGTTAGGCATCCTTAAAACTATCAGAATAGATTTAGATGCCCTCATCGTGCACCACTGGACTGAGGGAAGACATTCAGCACCACGGACAGCACTCCTTCTCCCAGTGTGGGCCACTGGAGAGAATAACCAAGGGCTGGTATTGATCCGGTGATCTGCTCTGCATGTGGGAAGGGAGGCACAAGTGCACTGCATCCTTTTATTTCTGCTAACCTACGTGAAGTTGTTTTGTAACACAGGGAACCAGCGAAGCCTCAGAGTTTGACAGGACTCCAGGAGGTCAGAACTAGCTCCCTGTGCAGAAAATGGCTTCGTGCCAGACAGTCAGAACACTGTCTGATTGTTGGGAAGTGGTTTGCTGTTGTTGATTTTCTGTCAGACCTTTCTCATCTCTCGGTATCCGGCTGAGTGTGGCATCTGCCGGCATCCGCACAAAGTTACCGGTGACCAAAAACAAAATGTTTTAGTGTGAGTTACTCCACTCTGAATAGTTTTTTCTGTGCATTTAACTGACTTTTCCTTGAACTTGAACTGTTTAGCTTCACTCATTGCACGTACTTTGCTGAATTTAGGCCAGACGCTAGTTTCATAAACTCAGTTTAAGGCTGATCTAAGGCTCAGACGGCTCTGTCGTTCTCTCGTTAGACTGCTAAAGACTTAGAATAAAATAAGAATGTCTTATCAAAATCCAGAGAAGGTAGCCACCCTTCCCACGGAGTTGAACAGCATTTCACAAATCAATTTTTTCATTCTGGAACAAGATTTCAACAGTTTAAAAATGTTGGGGTATAGTTAGAGTGTCCTTTGCTGGATCTTTAACTTTATCAAACAAGCTGCTGTAGCTGCTGAACACGCTGGATATTAAAATACATTGCCGTCTAGGTGCATGTATCTGTTTGTACTATCTATCACACACAGAGATGCAAGCAAGCCTTGGATCAATACATGAAAATAATTGTGAGGCACGGCATGAGGAGGAACTAAATAAATAATGGAACTGCACCACACATAACATGCATTATCTCCTACCTCCAGCCACACACACACACACATACACACACACACACCCAGACCGCACCTTCGCCCCAACTCCTCCTGCATCACAACCAGTGTATGAAGCCTCCCAATGGTAATTATTATGCTTCGCTGTTCGTGCACAAGGGCAAGACTGTGTTCAATATATCCTTCAGCTGTTTGTGCTCGTTTCAGCACATATGTGGCCTCTGAAAGCATCGCCGCTGTGAGGCCTGAGTGATAGCTGCAGGCGCTCTGACAGTAATTGTATGCACAGACCTCAGCAGAGAGCAATATAGAGACCGGTAATAAGAGCAGCGCGGCCTCCACAATGGAGCTGATTGTGTTGCCTTTTCAAACGGTGGTCCTGAGTGTGTGCATGTCGGTCTTGCGTGCGCCTGTAAATGCACTCATGCATTAGAAGGGCTTGACCTAGATCACAGATAGACGTAATAATTCACGACAGGTTGTCCTTTTGAATGCCCTGTGTCCTAAAAGGCGGGCTGACCATTCACGGCCCCGATGTCTGATACTGAAGATCCCACTTTAAACGTGAAACTGTCTTTGTGCCGAGCGCCTGTGTGTGCATCACATTATTAACCACCGTTATCATATATCCAAGAGTGCTGTTTTCGAGTTGGCACACATAAAGATTACATCCACAAAGAGCCCAGTTAAGATCTCATTCCAGCTATAGGAGACCTAAAAAGACTCTGGGGGATGTGCTTGCACACTGTAAACCAGGATGTCTACTCAAGCACAGTTTCCATGGTATCTGTGGGCTTACTCAGAAGATTATATTTATTCATTATACATGGGCACTCGTGAGCATAATATGAAAGATGCATATGAACAGCTTATCCCAAAGACTTTAAAGAGGTTCTTCATAAAAGGAGTTGCTTCTCTCTTGACCCATTAATGAGTTTAAATTTGTCCTCCCAGTGGTGCCATGTGGAGGACACTCATGCCATGTACATCCATAATTTTCATTATACCATTTTTCTTATTTTTGCAGCTCGTAAAAACACCCGCTAAAATATTAATCACAATAGAACAGTCACATTTTTAGTTCATATAAAACTCCACATGACTTCGTAAAATGGTCGTCCAACAAATTGGCTGCCG
>OMLF01031923.1:2018-43003 GCA_900302615.1 Holocentrus rufus
GGGGGGGGGGTTATGAAAGTGAGAGGGGGAAAAAAAGAGGGATGAAGAGTGTGTTTGAGCGCAGCTGGGGGAGAATGAGAGAGACAGAATTAGATGGTAAGAAAAGTGGCAAAAATGGAAAGAGAGAGCCGAGCAAAGGCTGGAGCAGACGGCGCCTAAAGAGCAACCTTGAGAGGAATGTGCTTCCAGTCCACCTGCGTGTAATCAGTGTCTGTATCAGCAGATGTCCATCAAGGAAAACATTCCCTATAGGACAAAGAGGAGCCAGTAGAAGGGTGATGAGCAGGTGAAGGACAGGAGACTGAGTTAAAGGAAAGGACAGTGTTAAGTTTGCAGCTACCGGCACACAAACCTGGCTACACCTGGACCAAGTAAATCAATCACCCTGACAAATCCATTAATAACAACTTTTCATCTACAGGGGGGAGATAGGAAATCTCCGTGAATGGATCGCATACAAGTTTGTTCAACGCTGCACGGGGCCTGCTGGCTCCGTGCGGCAGATAAGCGTGGTGGCCAAGTGTGGTATGTAAACATGTGTGCAAGCCTGGCAGGGTACTCACAGCTGCCACTCCAGGACTTGAGCAGAGACTTGATGCTGATCTCAAAGAAGACCGAATCCTGCAGGCTCAGCATGACGACTGTCAAAAGTTAGGCTTCACAAAAAAGGCACTAATTTTACAAGGCAACTCCTACTTTCATGTCACAAATTGCAAACATTCCACTCTCCCGGAAAATAAACCTCCCTATACCTGCTGAGAAACAAACGCACACTGTACACCCCACACACTTGCAGCTCCTCTGTCCTGACTGGAGCTAAGTACTACCCTCCACAGGCGCTGGTTAAGGGCGGCATCCTCAACGAAAAAGCCAGTGTGAGCTTTGGAGTGGAGAGGCCCAAGAAGGGCAGTGAGTATGTTTCTGCTGCCGCCTAGTTCAGTGGAGAGTGAAACCACCCCGGGAGGAGAGGAGAGAGAGCATAGCCTGGCTAGTTAGAGAAGTATTCCACAACGATGCCTTATGTCCATTTGCCAATCCACTGAGTCCCTCATCCCCATCCTAGCACCGGGAAAATCCAGAGAGCCGAGGGGAGAATACAGCGGGAGAACTTTTATTTCTGACTGGAGAAGAATAGTAGAGCAGCACCCGAGAAAGAAGTCTCAACAACGCATGGCAATATTCCCTCTCCTCTCCTCTTCCTGTGTGTGTGTGAGTCCTACCCTGCTAGCACTGTCAGCTATTCTCCCCCTGCCAAGCTCCCTCCCTCCCAATTCGCTCGCGAACAGCCCCTCCTCTTCCTAGCTAGCTGTTGTTCTTTTACTGATGCCTGCTCTTTTCTGTTTGTGTGTGTGTGTGTGTATGAGAGAGAGAGAGAGAGAGAGAGAGAGAGAGAGAGAGAGAGAGATTGTTTCAACAGCAAAAGGGGTGGGGAGGGGTGAGGGAGGATTGATGTCATCAAAATGCTGCGAGTGTTCCCTGGCTGTGGTTCAGCGATGCAAACGCATGTCAGAGGCTGCTACTGTGCTGCCTCTCCACTGGCCTATCAAAACTACACTTCCTGTAAGCTCCACAGCAATACTGATGCGTCATCCCTGACTGCAGTAAGAGGGAAAGAAAAGAATGAGAGAATGGAAGAGAGCAGAAGGGGAAAAGAAACAGAATAAAGTGGAAGGTGGGGGCCCACCAGAAGAGAGCAACGAACACCACAACTCTTGTCCATACCTCCAGCCCAAAATAAACAAAATATGATGTTCCTCATAACGAAAAACAAGACTTTGCGGCATGGCTACCTGACACTGCAGCCAGTGCCTTCTGCCAGCCAGTCCCAGAGCACGGCATGAAAGGGATGACACCTCATCCGTTTGGGTAAACTAAAGGAACACACCCATTGGAGTCATAGGGATTACATCACTGGCTCTGTCCAAAAGCCACCAGACACAGTAACACACAGGATGACACACAAACTCAATACACACTGCATCAGTGATGATCATCTCATTTTGTGCGTGTGTGTGTTTCATTTTGAATTCAAGCTGTTTTTTGATAGGCTGCCCTCCCCTCCCGAAGACTTAAAACAGATCCACATGACATCAACTAATTTGTGGTCAAGCGCTGGATTAAGTTTGTTAACAAAATATTCTGAGAAGAACAGATAAGACTGCAGCAGACAAATGCTCTTTGTCTTCCTCTCTTCAGCTTAGTCTCTCGGTTTCTCTCTCGCCCTCAACCTCTCCCTGTGTCACATGACAGTCCTTCACAACACAAGTTATGCAAAACCAGGCAGAGCTCATTGCAAACAAACACTACACAAACGGATGCTTTGTCAAACCCTGGCCAGCGCTAACCTGATGCAGACTTCCACTGAGGGGCTGGGACACTCAGCCTTTTAATAAACAAGTACAGATTTTGCACAGTGCCATGGTGCACGGTCTAAAATTAACACCCAGCAAGCGTCATATGTGGGTAAATTTTCACACTAGCAATTCAATCTCATAAACAAGCCATGTGGCATGTGAGAAAAATGGAGCTCAAAAATAAAAATAAGATATTAGGGATAAATCAAATTTAACCAACTTCTAAAATGAGGTAAATCAAATCGCCCTGCAGCTTAGTCCTCAAGAGATGGAGATCTTGCGGTTCATCTGACTTCTGTGAGGTCTCGCAACGTCAAACTGGTTACCAAATAACTTTCATGGAACTATTGTGCATTCAGTAACTGGAAGACAAGAAGATGAGATTATCTCAATGCAGCTGAACTGATCATGAGCCACTGATTGTGTCCTTTAAACACCAATGTAAAAAAGTTGTTTGTTTCTTTATTACTTAGTCTCTGTATTAAGTCTATATCAATCCTTTCAATCAAATGATAACGTGCTTTATTTATGCAACTGCCGATCAGTCTGAATTATAAATTATTTTGGCCAGTAGAAACTGTTTGGTGCATTTTGTCATCTACCCACTGAGGTAAGCCAAAAAGTTTATTTTGGACTCTGCCATGGCACATTTGTGGCAACTGTATAAAGCTCTGAATATGCAAGGAGGATTGTGCAGGTTATTTCAAAGTATGCAACGCAGGTGTGAGGATTCATGCAGGATTTTTTCTGGACCTGGGAATTATTAGGCAACACACTGATCCGTTTGACTTTTGGCACAATACAGCCATTCGACCAGCAGAGGGTCCATACTAATAACTATATGGAAAGTCTCCAAGCAGATAAAATAGCAGCAGTTGCCTCACTGGTTTTGTAGACAGGCCTTCCACATGCACTGCTTGGTTGGCTAACAACGGCAACTTCTTGCCAAACTGGCAGCCCTGTCACTGCATTTAGCAACTTTTATGATTGTGACTCTTATTTCTCAAAAGCAGATAATGATAAATCTAGCTACTTTTAGGACCATGAAGACAAATCCTTATGTGATGACTCCTAGAGCATTTGGTAATAAATTCAGATATCTGCAGTTCCAGAATTAGCTTTAAAATCTCTTAAAATGTCTCAAATTTGATTTGCTACATTTAATAACTCAAAGGTCTGTGAATGCTATCAGACACAGCTTTAAGTCTTGAATTCAGTTTCATGAGTCTTCAAAATATTGCAGTTTCTGAGAGCAATGTTTTTCCAAAGAGTAATCAGCCCGGTCATGCTGACCTCCAACAGGACAAAAAGGCATTTTATTCATCTTAATATTTGATTTGAAAATGACTTCAAATCAAATTATATATGCAATTCAAATGGGCATTAAAAAGATTTTGAAAAGTCTTAGGTTTAAACTGCTTAAACTTGCAGAAATTCTGAAATTGATATAACTAAAGCAACTAATATGTATCATCTGTCCCTCACAGCAGGGGCACAGAAAAGCACCAATTAAAAACCAGCAAAATGCCTTTCATCAATCAGAACAGATCATTAACTTTCTTGTGTTAACTAGATACTGCTCAACAGAGAGCATACACCCTTTGTAGAAGATGATTATCTAAAGAGCTGTACTGTGAAGTGTCTCACCCTTGACTGACTGACTGACCTAAATTTGCCTCTCAATGACCACAGCACAGTGGTAAAAATAGGAAGCAGCATTTAACAGAAGCCCCACTTATACAGTAACTGCAAAAACACTGAACGAGAGCAAAGTTCACAAATTATCAACAATATCAAAACACCAGCTAACATGCAGAGGAATGACCAGCAACATCTTCTCCCTGGTAACATTAGAGCATCTGTCTAACAACTGAGGCAAGCTGAAGATGACAAATAAAAATCATTAATAACTGACTTCCAGGAAAGAGGAGCTCACTGATCAAATAATCTCTACTCTAAATGCACAACCAAGTCAAGTTACAGTAGCTCCATTCACAAAGTGGGAGCAGTGATTGACAGCTGGCCATCCTGGCTGCAGAGATCACTGGTGAACTGTTCTTCCCAGGAGCCCACAGAGTGGAGGATGCATTTCCTGCTCTGGCCTCTCACAAGAGTGGCGGTGGGAACAATAATCGATAGGAGCTGTAATTCAATCCCTGACCTCCCAAGTGGTGCCTGGGCTGCAGAGGACACGCCATTAGGTCCATCACAGTAGTCTGGTGCATGCAGCACAGCTCTGCAACCTGCACAGGTCCTCACCTCCACCCACTCCCCCGAGTCAGGAGCCAGCAGTCTCACACTCTCTCATAATGGTTATCAAGACTCGCAGCTCTGCACTTTCAGACCATGGTTGAGAGCATTTCCAGGCAAACTTGGTTGGGTTAGATTTGTCCTGGCCAATAGCCAGGAGGTACTGCTCTGCTGTTCTGAGAATGTGAGCAATCAAGAACTCCTTTGTGAATGACTCATATTTATGACCAACCTTACCAACCGCCAACACCTTCAAATACAATGACAGCTCCTCTTTCTCAACTCTCTCCACAGCACAAGTTAAGCATGAACAAACCCATTTCGCAGAGATTTGCCTACCAAATCCTGAGAGACAAGTCATTTCAGCAGAGAGTCATTCTGAGGTCAGCAGCATCCTGTCTCTATGGAACAACAGAGCTGCACAGCCAAATTAGAATTAAAACTCATCTTAACACAGGTACAGAAAGGTCAGCCCACGCCTCATAGCCTATCTTCCGTTGGTTTCAAATTGTTGACTGTGAAGAAGCATGTGAGGGGATAGCTGGTTGTGTTGCAGAGCACTAATGATGATTCATAGCATTTGTCTCCCCAGCTATGACATGGTTTTCCCACTAAGTGCACAGTCTGTGCCAGGCTGCACCATTATGGGGTTTCTCTCACAGCTGTTTGAATGTGCAGTGTTGGCTAATAACTACTTAAGAAACCCTATAAATGTTTGTCCAAGCTGTCTGGATACACACCCTATGAACTATTCAGACAAAAATCACACAGGCCTACACATCTTTGACTACAGGAGCACATCCCACCAGCGCACACACACCCATATTCGGTCACATGCTCCAAACACACCCCATTTACAAACGAGAAACCTGCAGCACCCTTTAACCAAATACTTGTCTTAATCAAACCCTTCCCTAAAATCCAGCTGTACATCCAGGAATCAGATGATGTCACTGTGTGCAAGGAATGATAAATGACAGAAAGAAAAGAGTAGCGCCACCTTAAAAGCCAACTCAGGCTGTGCCAGTTAGACAACAGAAGGGAGTGGCACTGACACTAACGCGGGACAAGTCATTCTGGACACTTTGGTATGAATAGCTTAAACCTCAAAAAAAATCCACCATCTCTTTCTTCAGAACTCACCATTATGACCCCTACCACCAACAGCATCTGCAAAGGAGATTTTTCTAATATGGCGGATGTGTCCTAGTTGGAATAAATAAAGAAAGAAAGAAAGATTTGTGTTAATCCTGGTTGATTCTCCAAGTCATTCAGTGTGAAGAAGTGGTGTCAAACTGGACAATCCTGCAGCTCTAAACAGGAAAGTCCTGCATTAGTGAAGGAGGATTGTCCAGTGTAACTCAAAGAAAATCACTTCATAGTCTCATTATGCACTGTAGGTCAGTATACTATTGTTAGTCTGAGCTGACCACACGCACACAACGCTCAGTCAAGTTGCAATAGTGTTTGTGGATATAAAAGCCAGATTATATCTGTCACTGTGGGTTGCAGTAGCTGTCAGTGTGTAGCCTCAACCTATTCTTAAGGCCCGGGGTGAGTGGAGGAGCAGGGAGCGTTCCGCCATGTTTTAGCCATGAGTAAACAGGGAGCAAGCGTGTTCTGACAGGCAGCGCTGCAAACAAAGCCATGCTGGGAGACTGACGAGTCATCACCCTGCTGCTGATGCAAACAAGCTGGCCTACGCACACACACATTGACTGAACGTTCAACTACTGTGTGCACAGACACAAATCAGAGGAAACATCCTAAAGTCCAAGACATTATTTATAGTTATACGGTAACCAAAGTTCTTTAAAACAGAATATGGCCATCATTTAGCCAGCTTCACCACAGAATTAAAGTAGTACAAGTAGCTAAAGTGTAAAAAAGTAATTTAAGGCCTTCATAAAACACTCTGGCAGCAGAAACCACCATTAAAACAGGATTTGCTGTTTGCTCAGGAACAAACCTTAAATCTGTGCTACAAGCTGTATTAACAAGTGTGGTCCCATCTGTCAGGGAAGCATACGACAGTATGCCAGCCCGCTAACTTTCACTTACCATCATATAAACTACTTTATGCAAGGTCACACAATTATGATTAAAGCGCTCATCACAACAACTGTGGTAGATAACAGGATCATGAGTCTCTGTGATTTAGGAAATTACATAGATTATTGTATGGGCCTTTTTGCTCCTAAATGACTACTATTTTTAACTCCGGCAAAATAAATGACATCAAATATTTCAGTCTTAATATATTATATGATTGCTATATCTGAAATCCGTAATTGTAGTGCATGATCAAAAACAAATCCTGAAGTCAATTAAAATGATGGATTGAGTGTAGTAACACTGGGGTAGTGTGTTCAAGAACCCAGCTATACTGAAATGAGATTTTACGTCTTCTTACATTACGTATGACATTCTGTGATTTAAACCTGGGTTAACTACCCTGTTAACCTAAGGCTAGCATTTGTCTTAACCCAACACTAACAAAGATTTCACACCAGCCAAGTTCAAAGAGGGTTATCGCTTTTTTAAAACACACAGCTGAAAAAGCAGCAGGGTTAGCTATGACTGTTCAGGATTGTCCTTTAAAAAAATGAAGAAAACAATTATCTAGGGATAATTGCATGGAGCAAAATATAACAATAATACTGGCTCTGTTGTTGTTGTACTGTTTATTAAGTAATGAATCACAGGCTTATACGATGACTTATGAGTATCACATTGTCAAATCCGAGGACAATGTGGAAAACAGATCAAGAAGAGTATGAACTGTCATTAAATAAGCAGTGGTCTATCTTGGTTTAGATACAGGCTGTAAAACTGAAGAATAATCACCAAAATGTGATCTTCAAGGAAGAGTTGTCTAAGAGGTTTACTGAATCAACAGAAGTGCTGAGTATAAGACTTTCATTTACCTCAAGAACAGAACTCGCCACACAACATCTGCCGAGTGTCCCAATGGAAATTTAATAACGGGTTAACTTTGGTCTGAGTTGAACACAGGATTTAAGTGAAAGTTAAAGGTTAAAAACCTATCTGAGAGTTAATCAGAACTGCAAAGCAGCAGCAAAGTTTCAGGCAGAGAGACTGTCCATCTAGTAACTACTGATGAACACAAAAGCCAACACAGATCTGCATCCCACTGCTGCTCAATCAGTCGTACCTTTGAGGCGCGTCCGGTTGGAGCGGTCAGGCTTAGATGAGCTAGTCACCGGCTCCACCGGATCCTGGTCAATAGTGTGCCCCATGGCCTGCAGGCCCATCCGCTTCATGCGAAGAAGCCGCGGGCCCGTCTCCCTGGGCAGCACTCCCCCATGCTCGGTGGGCCCGTCCCCTGAGATGACCGCTGGGACCAGGCTCTTCAGAAACTCCATGTTTCGCTAAAATCTTTCTCTCCTTCACTCAAGTGTGCAGCTCAACAGCTTTTGGCATGCCATCCTCCGACACAAACTACCTGTCTGCCTCATCTTCAGTACAGACAGGCAGGTGGACAGGGTATGGACCCTGTGTGAAGCTGCTGCCTACATACAGCAACTTTTCCTCTCTGCCACGGCCTCCGTGCGGCCCCTCAAACTATCTGTCTGGCTCTCTTCAGTTTTCTGTCCAGACTAGCTAGCAGTGCGGTAGCTGTCTATTGTAGCTAGCCAACACGTCAGAGTGAGAAACTTCATGTGCTGCAACACTACCTGTCTGCTCAGAGTGAAGGGAGAACGCAAACAGACATGGCACTCTTTGCAGGCCGTGATGTAATTGGGAGTGGGCCGGGCCATGTTTGGGTGCCAGGCACTATCTGGGGCGGGACTAGAACATGTTCCACAGGAGATAGCACGCTCCTGGGCCAACAGCCAATCACAACAGAGACGACACCAGCCACACCCTGCTGGCCTGCGTCTCTCACCAGTGTAAGAAGAGAGGAGGAAGAGACTGACAGACACCATGAAAAGCAGGCAAGCTTCATGTGACAAGCTACACTCGCACGCCTGCACTTACTGATAGCACTTATCATGGACAGAACGGTGTCCTGCGTTGAAACACAAACATACACAAATGCACGCATGTTTGCTTGCTTGCTAACTAGCTCAAGCAGCAAGAGCACTCCTCCCTCCTTACTTTCACTTCTACTTCATTGTGCTGAAGTTTTATGAAGAGCAGCAGAGTGGGCAAGCTGACAGGGTCCGTGAAACAGTGCGATGACAGACTGCTGTGCTGTGCTTGGCTCCAGAGCTCGTACCTGCCGCAAACTCAAACTCTCCCAAATATCCTCAGCTGAGGAAGACTGCCCTGCTGACTCTCACAAAAGCTCACGGCCTAGAGAAATAATCAATTTGCTACTCTCTGAAAGCGTGTGCAAAAATTAATATCCCATCCAAGCACAAATATAGCCAGTCCACAGTATCAATACAAAACTATAACAGTGCACAAAAATTAAAGATGACTACAGTTCCAGTGGCCAACACGCTGTAAAAATACCTTGACGACAAGCTTTTCTGGTGATTCATTAATAATAGGGGTGCACCGGTCGATCGGCCACCGATCTGGTGACGTACTGTGGCTACGCTGGCTTGCAACATTAGTATGTTAAAATGCAGACAAAATCCTGGTTACTGAGAGTAACCAGGTCATGCTCCCTTATGCCAATTACTCGAAATCCACATATATACATGCACTCCTCAATATTCAGGTTTTTCCCCCACCGCGACCTCCGCAAGATGGTCTGCCAGCAAAGGGAACGGGTCAGTCCGCCTCTTTTAGCTACCTTGGATCAAAATGGGGATTCCCTGAGAGCTTCAGGAAATCCCCATTTTCATCAGAGATAACTGTTACATAAAATTAAAGGTTCTTCAGCGAGCACGTAGAACAAAGTTTTTACTCTCTCCAGCGTTTCACAGTGTGTTTTTATTGTTTATCAGGTCAGCTTCCTTATCTGCTCTGTTCTGTTCTGTTGTATATGTGCACTTGTAAAAAGACACTCATATTGTCTGCTGTGAACCTTCATAAGGTTCTGTAAAATTCTGCAACCAGCAGCTGAGATTTTTCCTGGTTGGCCAAGAGTCATCAAGTAAAGAACATAGTGCATAAATGGTCTGCCATGTATTCTGTTTGTGTTTGTTTTTTTTAAACCAGAAATTTTCAATCTTCAAAAAGTAGGGCTGGTCAAAAAGTCACATGAGTCACTCTCCAGTAACAGGATGTAGTCTTTCCGTTGTACTCATTTAGCAGTGGTTGAGTTTTAATATTATCTAAAACTAAAAATGTACAGTGACCTGTCCTGTGACCTGTTCAGACATTTGCGTTGAAAACAGTATAATAAACAGTTTGACTGCTTTCACTCTTCCAATTAAAGTAATTCCCAACTGTGCTGACATGAGTGCTACCCAGCTGCTTTGTGGTGGATAACACTTGCTTAGGGTGAATTCTTTATGTCAATCTGCACAAGCAGCATTCTAGTATAAAGCTACTGAGCTCAGATGTGTTTCACAAAGAAGAAATCTTGTGGCATTTTTGGCAAATGCTCTTCCATTGTCCTGTACATTATTTTTGGTCTTAACTTGGGGCTTTCCAGTTGCATGATAACAACAATGGTAAGTCGTAGGCATGTGAAACAGATTATATTATACTTTAGGAGATAATTCTGTTCATCCCCTTGACAACCTACAAAATAAAAAAGTACAATATCATGTGAAGTCAAAGGTTCAACTGTCCTCGGGTCAAAGCAACCATTCTCCTTTTTTGAAAGCTGTTGCACAGCCTAAAGCTACAGAGCACATAATGTGGTGTGTGTGTATGTGCACGAGCATGAATGCATGGTCAGAAAAAAACTTTTTAAGGAAGTCATCACACCCTGTGCGGCAGCGTGTGAAATGTCAGTGAGATGATGTAACTTTCAATATACAAACCCACTGAACAGCCTTGGAGGGCAAAAACTGCTCACCGCCTCTCTCTCACTCACACACAAACACAAACTTATTTCTGGGAATTCGACACAAAATGCATTCTATCTATTCAGTCCAACTCTCCATTACATTCATCCAGTACCAAACCTAGTTTGCAGAGTAAGCACAAAGTGGCAGAGTGTGATGAACACAGCCAACCAAATAATGGACACAAGTGGCCTGTGGGATAAATGCATTGCAATAGTTTTGCAGCAGCCCTGCCCTCTAGAGGCCAGAGGGCAGAAAGTAGTGCCAGCAGCACAAACAAAACACTGAACCCAGCATGCTCAAAAGACACTCGATTAGATTTCAAGGCAAACTTCACAGTGCAAAGGCTTGCTAGGGCTGTGCTCTGGCTGACCACCGTTTCTGCAAAGTGGTGAAGTTTAACACCGCGGAACTATACTTGTCCACTGTGTTGTAGACATTTTAGTAGTTGTAAAAAGCTTGTTATCATCTCCATAGAACTATGTCTCTATACCACTGATGATTTTTGAAATGATTATGCTGAAGCGTTTTCATGTTCTTTCTGTAGCAGTGATGTGAGACAATTTTTTTTTTTATTATACTCGTTAGCATTAGATCATAGAGTTTAATTTGGTCCAAGAGCGAAACATTAAAACAATCATTGATAAAGACAAACACATAAAAAGCCATTGATCACAATGACAATGGCTGGAGTTAGTATTGTGCATACCAAAATGTCCCCTTGTTTTCAAAGATTAGTTAAATATTTGCAGGAGCAGGTATGGGAGGATTGAGGACACAATCTTATAATTTGCCACTTCTCATCTTAATGCAATTAACAAATTCTTATGACAGCTATCTTCCAATCCATGCTGAATAGTTAGCATTTTTGCTAGATGGCTGATCTTTAGCTGATCCTTTTAATCCTCATTAGTGCCTGAACGTGTGAATGTCTCTGGATGACTTTACAGGGAAGGAAAGCCATGGTGTCCAAGTCTTATCCTCCCGTATTATCATGTCTATTAATGGATATTTTATTTGGATGTGTGCTGCTCGGGGGCAGATATCATCGCCCCAAATTATTTATTGGATAATGAGGATTAATCACTTTTGATGTTGTAATTACTTCACAAGAAAACTTTACATCAGTGTATGGATAACTGCTTCGCTTGCTACAACCAAGTTGTGTGTATGACTAGCCCACAACAACATTGAAGGTCAGGGGGTTGGAGTCACACTGGCCGAATAGTAACATTTTGTCAGTCATCATCAATTTATCCACTTGTCCACTTTTGTTCATAAATCAGAATATGTAGTAAGAAATTAAATTAGTTACAAGAAGTTTGCCATGCCTTGGGGTTTAGTGACCTGACACCCCTGGAACTGACTGACATTTTTTCCTTACTTAAACTGGAGTTCCTGTGCAGTGTGGCTCATAAATTTACTCTTCAGTGATGAAGACAACTTGAGTTGATATTTGATCAGTTTTCTATGACTTATCTGTGAGTAGCTTGTAGGCCTGGTTAAATAAATTAGTCCTGATCAATTTCCACTGAGTTGCTCTAGGCCAAACCAGGCCTGTCCATGAACTCTAGAGCCTTTACATGGCCACTCCAAATCTCCATGGTCAAAAACTAACCTTAAGTCTTTGAAAACATTCCACAATATAATTTAAGGTAACTTGATACACAGACTAATTTTGACAGCAGTATTGCCGAATGTTTGATAAGCAGTTGAGTAGCTATCAAAGTTGCGTTGGGACAAGGCTGTTTAATGGCAAGACATTAGCAAGTTTAGCCCCAGTGCTTACATTCCAGACCAGAGTCTCTGGGCCAAAGTACCTGGGCTTTTGGCCTACAGTGGAAATGGGGCTACTGAGGCCTATAAAAAGATGCAGACAGGCTGAGGCAGCATATTGTGGTAAGAGTTACTCAGAGAGAGAGCTGAGTGATGAGGGAGAGATAGTCATCACTACGCCTGAACACCACAATGGTCAGTGGAGGCAGCTGCAGTGAGCTGGGGCCAGGTCTGCAGTGCTGTCGGGTTAGAACAATACCTCAACACAGGAGGCCCAGATCCCAATCAGCCCAGGAATGTGGAAGAGGAAGCACTAGGAACAATGTGCAACGTTCCTATGCCATTCTGGGTCCCACCCGCCTCTGCCTTGTTCTGCTTTCAAGCATGAGAAAACAGGAAAACTAGTGGGCTGGGGCCCAGAACTCAAAGCACATTCTTCAATCAGCTGGGTCTGGTCAATACACTGTTAACATTTACCCTACTACAGTCCTGTTAATGACCCCTGAGTATGCACATGTCTGAAATGAAACTCACACCACCCCATTTCAGAGAACAGTTGGAGGCCTATGTCAGGTAAGATGCACTACAAAACAATGCTGCACTGCCCCCTCATGGTGTCACTAAGTTAGAGAGGCTGTTGTCCATCCTTACCGTCTAGGGCTGTAAAGTAACAAAATTGAAACTATGCAGCATAGAAATTCCACTTGGGTGCACATGTGCATACAAGTAATTTCCTTGACGTGACTTTATTTAAATAGCTTCTATAGTGAGTGTGGAAACCGCTTACTTCTTATCTGTTCAGTTCTAGCCAAACACACAACTTGATGTTTCTTTAAGTCAAAGTTTCAATTGGCTAAAATTCTATACACTTACCAAGGGCTCTGGCCCTGCTGTCTGAGTACTTTGTGTCTCTTCTTGCCTACAACAGTCTCCTCATTCTCTGCAGCTTCTTTACAGATGCCAAGGACTTGCTTTGATTCCTGGGTCTTGTGTCTAGTCTAGCAGTTTTTTTCAGATCTCTGATCTAAATGTCTACAATGTTTTCAGTCACCACCAAAAAAGAAACAAATGCATAAGGGGTTAACAAACTCCAGTCCACTCAGACAAAGAGAACAAGCTGGTTCTGCCCCGTCCTGAATGACAGTAGTGAGGCAACCCACAGAACTTGGTTGTCACTGGTGAGGAATGTGAGAATGTGACCTGACCAGCCCCTGGGTCAAAATCACACACTGTTTTGTCCTGATGATTTACCATTCTGACAGAGGGGCTCTCCAAGAGGCTTCAATAATGTGGAGTACTAGAAACCAGTATTCCGAGGAATGAACTAGGGCTATTTTAGCTTTGCAATATTTACACTTGGTTGCTCAACCAACATGAACCAACCACTGACAATCTTGTCAATCTTTCACTCTAATTTAGCCAGAGAAGTTGGCTATTATTGGATGGGGTAGTAATCACAATGAGAAAGATCATAAGATGCAATATATATATATATTTTCTTTACAAACTAAGACCGGGGAGCTGTCAATTGGGCTGGTAAGGGATCCTGTGACTGGCTGAGAGATGGGCCAAAGTCAGCTACATGTCATGCAAGTGCAAGAATGAGTGTGCATAATGTCATCTTTAACATGGTGCACAAGCACTGAGGGTTGGAGGTGGCATGCGCAACTCTGTTAAGGGCAGTGTATCCAACCAAAGCATTAGCTGATGTCTGGCGAAGATGTCTGGATTGAATAAGCTCTGTAACCCAATGCTCCATCTAATTACAGCATGTTTGAGTAATGCCAACACATGGAATGAACAAGTAAAGAACACCTTTTATTTTGCTCTGCTTCTTTATACAAGATTCTAGCTTGCTAGGTATTTAGTGATTGCCAAACAATGCTAACGTGAGAGAGAAGCTGTGTTGTGCAATTTTGCTACCCCATGTAGAAATTGTTCACCTGCTATACAAATAGGGTAGTTCAGTCCTTATGACTGATTGTGAGACAAGTTTGCTGGCTGGTAGCTATCATGGCTCAAATGTTGGTGGATATGTTGGCAGCAGTTATCTATGAGTTGATGGTGGGTCTGAAGCCACTAGTTATGATGCAAGCAAATACAGCAGTGTGAGTTCTGAGGCATCAAGCTTTGAAAGCCCAGTACAGTATTCTACCAACTGAGGGAGGGAAATTGATCAATTGCTGCATTTAGATCAAGCAATTCATCCAAACCCCTATATGCAACCTGGTTGCTCAACCAGTTATACAAATGTTTTGGGAGGGTTTGCATTGTCACTATCAGTACCAGCTGCCTTCTCAATTGCATATCAATGAGGAGGGTCACATATGCAATAGTGAGTCTAATGTTGCAGCACAGGTTGGATTGGTAGAAAAGCTCAGTCCCAGTGGCTAACACCACCTCAAGTCCCCCCACCATTCTTCACAGCTCAGGGCAACTCAGTTCAAAAAACAGCTCCATGAAGCAATACGTCAGTGCCCATAACCCCCCCACCAACACCACTCACCCCACCACCACCACTCTTATCACTTTCTGAGCCATTTTAAAAAGCATTAAAAATCAACCATAGTGTTGGTGAAACCAAATAATACCCTGTTTCCAGATAACATAATACTTTTATGTGAGCTGCTCACCACAGTCTTAGCCACTCAGCAGCAAGGGGTTACATGTCTTATGAAAGAGCATTGCTACAGTACTTAGGGTCAGGCATGTAGTGATAGAATAATCTGTGTCACAGAGTTCTGTGTCCTGCAGAGACCTACAACTTAACCTGAAGCATCTCATTTACAGACCTGGTAAAATGTTCTTTGCCTACAGCTATAACCACTGTTTTCAAATCACTCACACAAACCAATTAGTACTTGTAGAAAGTACTTCTTTACACCACTACTTTCACACTTAAAGAGCAGAATCAAGTACCCCTCACCTCAACAACTGTCAGGATGGGCATCAGCTTTAGAAACACAACAGAAGTTATCCAAGTCCAGGGAGAAAGCCAAAAACACTGAAAACTCTGCTGCGCTACTTTTCAGTAAAACAACAAAGAGATTAATCCAGCACCATATTCATTCCCACACTACTTAACTCGCAGGTCCTCTAAACCTAAACCAGACCACACAGTGGAACAGCACCCACTAAGCCTGTGTGACGTACCTTAAGGCCATAGAGCAGCTGCTGATACTGGGAGGAAGGAGTGTGTCCCACAGTGTTACTACACAGGAATCTGAAACAGAAAGCACAGATGTCACTTTATCACTTAATCAATGGCAGAAGTAGCAGAAACCACAGAAAGAAACCATGTCTGTCATTTCTCATTGCAAAGTTTGACAGATACTCTTGTATCTGAACTTTACTGCAGAACCTCTTATCTAAATCATAGACAAAAACCTGACAACTCAGCAAGCTGGGTAATATGGGAAAAAAACTGCAGCCATGAACATATATTTTTTTGTTAATTTTGCACAACTGCTGAAAGCTCCCTGTTTCTGAACAGCAAATTACACTGTATGCATTTATTTAATTCACTCAAACATTCCAGGAGTTTGATTATCCTCCATTTATCAGAGGTTCTGACCAATGAAGATTTGCTATGTCATAAAACATCCTCCTGGTCAGCCGCTGTGTCAAGTGGCTCCCAGGATAACTGCAGGGCTGCAAAGGCAAGTGTGCTGCTGGACACTGCTGTCTTGGCCATAGTGGAACAGTAAACTGGCCTAATGTTTGCTCCAGCCTGTTTTGCTCTGTGCTGGGCAGGATTAGAACCTCCTCCCGAGTAGAGTAATAATCTGAAGATTACCCACTGCATCCAAGAGGAAGTTACATAAGTGATCACAGCCTCCAAAACCAACATCGTTTCCATCCACTTTATCATCGTAGTAGCTGAAAAGGCCTCCTTTTAGACAAGTCATCTCATCTTGAGTCATATAATCACAGTTGCTGTCTGCCTAGAAGCAGAATGTAGCTATAAATCCAAAGCAATACAAAAATGGCAAAACACAGCTGGCACAGCTTGTTTGAAGAATGGAGATGGGTAGCACTAGACAATCATATCAGAGCAAATACAGTGACATGAGACTGACAAAATGAAGAGGCCTACTGGAAGATGCCACAGGCTTTTTCTGATCAGTCTCAAACTTCAGTAAAACAAAAAGGAGGAAGAGTGAGCCAGTGAGTCACAGACCCAAAACAGCAGCCAGACAGAGAAGTTGAAGTGTGAGAATAACTTCAACTGCAGCAATGCGGACACAGTGTGATAAAGGGTCAACGTAGACACTGAGTCAAAACAAAACAGAAAAAAAAACCTTGACAGCACCAAACCCATGTCACAGCGACACACCATTGCACATATCCCACCCACCGCACAAAACAGGAAAATGAGCTTTCTCAACTTTCTCAGACGCCGTCATACCTAACCAGCTTCTCACGCTGACAGACCTGTGAATAATATATCTGACTTCCTGTTCCAGCTCAGCAACTCCAAAAAGTTAAAAGTGTGACCACAGAATAGAGGTAACACAAACTCTGTGTACATCCTGGAGGCTGTACAGCCACACACTAAGCTCTTGCTCTATATTTAGACCCAAGCGTAGCAGAGACAGTCTCACACATGCATTGCACTGGCAATAGTAAGACAAATTCTTACAACAAAATGGTGCATTTCTGGAGGCTTTTGCTGGCGTTGAATCTGTGTGAGACGTTTAAACATTGTACATTTTGTTGTAACAGCAACACACAGGGACAGCTAAAGTTCAACTGTGCAGCACTGATCTGATCAATGGTTAACTTGACTTCAGTTAATATCATCCTGCAATTCTCTGAGTGCAACACACAGCGAAGATGTTGCAAGTAAAAGGCCGATCTGTCCAACCAGACAACCTTGCTTTTAAGAAGTTTATTAGTGTTTTGTTATGTCTTATTATAGCTGTTTGGACTGCAAATTTCACTGTGTGTCTTTCTCACTTCTGGCACGCACTGACTTTCACCAACCAACAGCTTGACATCACTGTACACTCTCCCTCACATTAACCCTGAAAAATGCAACAAGGTTGCACCTCAGCCAACAAGACACAAACAGGACAAACACACTGAAGTCCAGTCTTCACAGCAATAATCTCATGGGCTGTACTTATCTTGAAAAGTTTGTGCAGCTTATAGCCAATAGCCAAGCAGCGTGCTGAACAGCAAATGAGACAAAGTAAGACGGCCTACATCTGGCTCCCTCCAACACCAAATGACAGGCCTAGCCCTGGTGTAATCACTACCTCTTGAGCGGAAACATTTCTGGCTTCTTCTGACAGGAAAAGCTTTCATGCTACTGCACATAAACAACCACCTATTTGCATGTTTCAACAGATATTCCTCGCACCTTATCTTGTCCAGGATGACATCTATAACCCCCAAAATGAGGCATCCTGCAAGCTCCAGTAAATTTAAACAGAGCAGGAACACACAAAACCCAGGCAAGGCTTTCCTTAAGACTAAGACAGGGAGGTTTCTTTGGTGAAGGCAGACCCAAACATCAATTATGCTCCAAACCCTTTCTCCCAAAGCCAAGAATAATCTTCCTCAGCAGGGCTCAATTATAGGTTATTTCTAGCTAAACTCATTCCACGTTGTGTGTTACACTACGCCAAGTCTTTCAATGCATTCACTGAAAAATAAAAGAGATGTTCTAATATCAATGACTTACATTTATCGAACATACATCTTAACCAGAACCTTAAAAGGGGAGTGTTTTTCCAATCATGAATTGGTATTTAGTAATTTTACCTGAAAGAGCAAGCAAGCTCTACATCATACCTAGTCCGAATATGCCTCACTCACATATTACTTCTTACATTTTTATTATGATTGACAAAATTAGGGGAAGGAGAAAAAAAAACTCTTTCAATCAAGTTATTCTAAGGTATTTTTGCTTCTGTCCAGATGGCACTGAGAAGAGAATGAGCCTTTTGGACAGAGGTTAGTTTTATGAACAGCAGAATAATGGTCGTGTTGATTTCTCAAAGGCTATACGATAAGCAGGAAATAAAAATCATTCTCTTTACATTTATGACTCTTTACTTAAAATACAGAGGATCCAGTCCATTGTCATTTCATCAACTAAGGCCTTAAATAAGCCTGTATACATAACAAAGAAAACTAATTTTGTTTTAAATTCTGCATTATCAATCATTTTGTAATAACATTACCTTTTTCTAATAGTAATTATTTTATTTTGGAACACTCACAAAATCATAAAAATCCCTCTTTTATTAGCTTCATTGCTTCAAAGAAGGCCTACTCCTTGCCTGTGGATTCTCTGAAAGACACCATTAAAAGGATGAGTGTGTTGCTGTTCAGACTTAACTGCTCTTGTCATTGTGCCTTTTGTATTCAATTTTATGCACTTAAAAGTAGGCAGGAACATTCAATAAATCTATTTACTAAGGATTCTTAAGATTACCAATGCTTGAACTCAGGGTGGCTATAAATATGGCACAATAACTGCAGGCCAATGTGACCATACACAGGGATGCTAGTCTAAACTAAGCCGAACATTTAGCGTAACACAAAGCAGAAAGGTTAAAATCAAATTTATGAGTAAGATACTCTTCATTGTGTCGGTTAATAATTTAGCTGTGAGAAAATGAAAATGAAAATACACACACACACACACACACACACACACGCACAAACCTGTACCCAACAATTTAGTCTAGGGTTAGATAAGGAGTAATCTGCTGCATACGGGCCAAACCAATGAGTCCTGTTATAAAGACCATAAAGGAACATCACACAGTTCTGGAATCGCTTCATCTGGATTTCCCGTAAGTGCTGCTAATTAGGAAACAGGTGAACTGCTGGGAGGTCAGGGGTCATAGAAGCAGGTGCTGAAGGGAATCAAGCCGCCAAGATATTTGTGCAGCCGTGGGTTCCCAGTCAATGTAAACAGAGGGACACCTCATATTTGTTTTCCACAGGTGGAAAAAAGGGGCCAGTATAAACAACGTTGATTAAAAAGGAATGGAAAAAATAGTTTCAAATGAAACAGTGATAAATCCAACAGTTCAATTTGTAAACATGCTCATAGTATGCCAACAGGACACAAACAAAAAAAATCAACAAGGGAAGCAATTTATCACTGCAGAGTTGTTAAGAAAACACAACACACCACCACAGCCACAAAAAGTGGACTTTTTGACAAACAGCAGGATTATAAATGAAGAAAATAAATTTAAAAATTTGGAGTTCCTACTCCTGTATTATATAATATTTTTGTGGCCACCACTGAACTGCTGAGTTAACAGTTAATCCTCACAGGGGACAGCTTAGAGAGGGGCCAGTGAGGAGGGTGGGCGTTTTTACAGAGCTTGTTTTTTTTTTTCATCTCCATACTCATCAATGCTATTAATGTCTTACCAGATTAAACCAAACACACACATTCCCTGGAATGATGCCCTGGATAATCGCAGATAGATGTCTATCTGCAATCCAGAGGGAATCCCTGTAGTTTGTGTAGCTGAGCATGTGCTGGAGAATACACTACACATCTGCACTACCATCAGAAGCTTATCCTTGCAGAGGCAAAGGGGGATCAGTGAGTTGCAAAGACCCATGCTTGAGGTTGGCCAGAGCAATCATAACATTGTCAACTCCATGTATAGAATGCTTTTACTATGGGTGTCTATGTTATCTATATCAGCTTCACACCAGCAGTAATGCATTATACAACTGACATAACATCGCAGCATAAGCAAACACTGTCAGGAAGGTGAAAATGAAATTCAGTGTCATCTTCCTCAAACAGTAGTACAAGGGTTTGCATATCCCTATCTGCTGAGCTACAGAGATCGAAAACATTCATGCAACTATACAAAAACAAAGTCATTGAATTAAGTAGACTGATTATTCAGAACATATTCAACTCTCCTATGTGTGCCAATCAGTGAAAACAAACTGACTATTCTCCTATCATTGTTTATTATGCCTACGTCTGAAATAGTTTGGCCATCTCCACCTCCAGCCTCACAACAGAATGATAAAATTCCTCTTTCTCTGTCTGTGTCCCAGTCTTACTGCTTGGGACTCTACAGAACAAGAACAAATCCTTCATTGTATGTCTGATGTACTCTGAACTGGGAAAATAAAGTCCTCAGAAGAATGTTAAATTCAAGGCCAGCAGTACTCTGTCATGCCAACATGGACAAGAACTGTCATACTTAAATGTTTTTGTCTGATCAAAACCCTACCTACCTACCTTTTTTAACTGAATGACGTCATAGATTTACAAAAAAAAAAAGTTCTCTTGGATATACCCAGATTAATGGTTGCTTTAATAATTGCTTGGGTTCTCAGAGAAGATTACTACCATTAACGACATAAACAAGGGTGGCTAATTGAGTGTGCAGGGTTATTCTGAGGCCAAAAACAAACACTCCACATAATTTTGTTATTGTCTGATGTAAACGGTATTTTATCGTTTGATAAAAACTATTTAATAACAATCAGTTTCTGCCAAGTTAGCGATACTATCCAGCTAGCTGTGGCATGCAACGGCTACAAGAACATATCTCTGCGAATGAATACAACCTGCCAAAACAATTACTTACATTTTTGTAATTTTCGCTGCTAAGTTCCGTATGCCAACGTCAGTTTTTTCAAGTTTGCTACTAGTTGTATACGTAGACATTACTTAGCTAACATAAACAAGCATAAGCAGACATGGAGCCTGCTTGCTTGCAGTAATGTAAGGATAACATAAGCTAGCCTAAGGTAGCTTTGAGTTAGCAGTTAGCCTTGTGTCGACAGTGTGTAAGGCAAGCTGCTAACGTTAAGCAGGTAGCTAGCTACCTAGCAATAGCAGCAACTTGATTTAGCTGACTAACCAGTTGTCAACTGAAGGTTAACGCATAACAAGCAAAAACAACAGCTGGGTTACTAGCCGAACTAACTGACAATGTTAAAACTGATCGGAACCGGAATCTAGACAGTGCTCACACTTTAACTTGCAAGATAGCAATGTAATTAGCTAACACTAGCGGACGAGCCAAACTCCTACTTTAGCATGCTAAACTACGGTAGCCAGTTTTGGTACCACAGTTGGAAAGCTAACGTTAACGGCGCAGTTCATACCGAAACTTAATGATGGCTAACGTTAACTATGTTAGATAGCAACTATTGTGGTCTTGATTATTTCAACATTCGTTCAGCTAGCATTACTCACAACTTTTGTCTCCTCTTCCTTTACTTTAGCTAGGTAGCTAGCTTGCAGATTGGAACGTTCTTTTCATTTGACCAAAAAGCTTCAACGTCCTGGCCCTCATCCATTGGAAGGATTTGCGTAGAGGTGTGATTTTTTTTTCTCAATCTGGGTTTAGTGGTGGGAGAGCGCCACTGTCAGATCAGTAGCCTCTTTGGCCCGCCTCCTTTTTTTCGGATTGGTTGTGGTCATCTACTCCCATATAGAATCTAACGTTCTAGTTCACAAAGTACGTGTCAATAATGAAAACACGACGCGCTGATTGGATGACATTTTGGGGTGAGATTGGATGTGTTCGATTTATTACCCGACAGATTTTTTTCTTACGTTCGAAACAAGAATTTCACCTTTTACTTCAAAGCCAAAGTATATTTAGAAATAATCATTACGCTGAATTTCAAAAACATGCTGCAAATTTTCTTCTTCTCTCCAATGATTAAAAAATACAAGCAACAGTTCTTGGTGAAGGTTACAAGTTTAGAAACTATAGCTGTACTTGATCTGTACATATCAAATTATATTTGATACTGATAAAATACTTATTTCTGGAGATACTTGCCTCATGTTTTTCCCGTTGGTGTATTTTTACGTACTTATTCCATCTTTAATGTGTCACAATATTTTTCTTCTTTAAATGCACATCTTGTTAAAATAATCTGAGTTTACACAAACACTAATTACACTTAAACTAATACTCAGAAGTGGTGAGTCTGAGTATGGGCACTGAATAGGCAACAGTTCTAACAAGGTTATGAAATACTCTCACATGTTCAGGGATGGGAGGATAATAGTCTATAGTTATATTGCTTTGGTATACTTAAGCCAATAAATTTACAGAATAAGACTAAGTAAAGGAATGAATCAATCAATTAAAGCTGGACCTTTTCTTAGTTGCTAATGTAACTGGGCGCATGGCAGGGAAGATATATACAAGGATCTGTCAGAGAAAGTTGCCCATTTTCCACTGTGTAAAGCCTTACATATAGGGCAAGCTTTTCTAAAACAGTTTTACATCTAGAAGCACATTACTCTCTCACTTCTGATTTTTAAATGTTTATCACTTTTTTTTTTTGCATATTTAGCTACTGCATTCATCATACTTCCCTTTCAGGTTGTTCCCCAAAAGCAGGGACACATGAGTAATCCTAACCAGATACACATGAACCAGCCTTCCATTCAGTAGCAGTTTTGCTAAACCCTGCAGACTCTGAAAGCTTCTCCAATGCTT
Organism: Holocentrus rufus; assembly: GCA_900302615.1. Taxonomy (NCBI): domain Eukaryota; kingdom Metazoa; phylum Chordata; class Actinopteri; order Holocentriformes; family Holocentridae; genus Holocentrus; species Holocentrus rufus. Next base: position 24,801 of record OMLF01031923.1, read on the forward strand.
CTATGGTGAGTGAGTCCTCCCACACAGTGTATCAGTCAGCTCCATTCATGTCATCCTTCAGTTAATCAGACCCCAGCTGGCAGCTGGACATGGCCCACAATGTAAACAGACTTAGGGATTCTCATGGCGTCATAACCAGTTTATACAGTACAGTGATATGGACAAATTCTCTGTCCTCCTCCTCCTTCATACTTATGATTGTGGTGAGTGTCTCCTGCACAATCATAGGAAATCTTTGTTGAACATAAGAAACACTGTTGTCATTATGTGAGACAAACTTTCCGTTACACACAAAGGGTCTGATCTGTGTCTGCTTTTTTTGTCATTGATCTATCCATAGCAAAGAAGAGCAAATGTGGAGATAGCTGGGATGAGTTAGATTAAAGGGGCTGTATCAGAAGTATTGTTTCAATAATACACGGTATATGCATGTCCTGAAGAACAAAAATACAGATTCAATATTTCATATACCATACTTTGTTTAATTAGACTGCCTTTCAAAACTACAGTGCAGCTGATAATTAAATCTAATGATTTAGTTTACCAACTTGATCCTTTAATTATATTCCATTTTTAGAAATTTGGCCTTATACCCGCATTGATAAAACTGGAAACACACTCAAGCTCTTTGTACAACACTCAGCTGAAAGAACAGTGGCTCTCCCTTGTGGCAGTGCTTTGCATGGCTCCACCTGAATGTTCATTCTGTGGCACAAAGTAAGTGACATAACATCGGACCAGAAAAAAACAAACACACAAACAAAAGATTCTTTTGACAACTGATTTGTAGTATTTATTATACTGGTCCAATATACCAAGCCAGTCCAGAAAAACAAACAGATTCTTCTGACAAATGATTTGTAGTATTTATTATACTGGCCAACTACAACAAGCCAGTGCAGAAACACAAACAGATTATTTTGGCAAATGATATGTAATATTTATTATACTGGCCAAATATAACAAGCCAGTCCAGGAAAACAAACAGATTATTTTGGAAAATTATATATATTTATTATACTGGTCAAATATAACAAGCTGCAGCTTGTCTCCACCAGTGACAATTGATCCAGGCTGAAAAATGTGGAGGAATAGATTAATTAATGCATTTGTTTGAACGTGCATGGGTTGACTTTTTATGTAGCTCTATTTGTATGTGACATTTACCTTTAGTTTTGCACTTTTTCTGGAGTTGCAGTTTGAGCTTGTCTCTTACAATCATCACAAACATGTTGGCAGTGTCTGTTGGGATAAGAATCTGTTTAGTGACATGCAGAGGTAAAACATTGGCTAAAAAATTTTATCAGTCATCTTAAAGGCCCAGTGTAATCACAATTGCATTTCTCAATGCAACTATATGGTATAATTTAATAAAGGACATGTTAATGTAAAGTAATTAAAACTTCCGTAACTGTCAACACTGTGCAAAATTTGACTAATGTCGTTTGAAAGATTCTCCCATTGGTTGTCACCAGAGTCAAACAGATTTAGAATGCAGGCTACTTCCTGGTATAGATAATATTACATACACCCAGTTTGTATTGCTCTGATTGGCAAATAGTATGCTTATATAATGAGATACAACAGCCTGTCAGACAATAGCTAGCCAGTTACCTGCCACACTAGCCTATATTTCTGTACCTGTTGCTGGGTGTCAAAGTTCAAACCACTAATTATTTGTTGACTGGATTTGATTTAATTTGGTTTTGTTTTCCATAGAGATGATGCTAAGGATACTCTGTTTCAGATTTGGAATTAAATCTCATAAGACAACAAAATGGGGGGTTTTACAAAGAATATCAATGTGAAGTAAAAGCTTTGTCAGATATTTACTCTGACAGTTCTGACAAAATCTATAACTATAACATTATTGTAACAAAGCATCATACTTCATTCACAGTCATACTCATGCTGACTTGTGTTTTAATTCCAAAGACAGTGAAAAGAAACCAGATATACAAGATATCTGTAATTCCTAGCAAAACGAGTTTGTGAAACCTGTAAATTGGCTGTATTTTTCCCACCTGTGTCCATGGTTGTGACCGGGCCCACTGTGTCTGCCTTCACTCCATTGTCCAAATCCTGGTCCAAATCCTGGTCCATATCCTGGTCCAAACCCTGGCCCAAATCCTGGTCCACTCAGACCAATCGCCTGGAATTTGCTTTGGCAAGTTCTAACATAAGACGCCTTGCCCAGGACATAACCAAGGATTCCTGCCACTGAAGAAAAAAGACACAACCACTTACCAGTGACTTCTCACTGACAGTCATGAGCATTTCTAACTACAAGCTTGAGTGCAATAGACACACCTACTAATTTTGGAAAGGGCCCAAATCGCGCTGATGACTTCCAAGTACCTGGAAAGGGAATACATTTGGTAATTACATAAATAATTTCTATATTGATCTCTCCATAGCACAATGACAGAATGAGCTTTGACTTAGCCAGTGCCTTACCATTGTAGATGAGACCCCCAGTGACAGCCATGCTACCCAGAGAGAGGGGAAGAGCTAAGGGAATAGGTAAACCGAAGTCAGAGGGCTGAATCAATTAAGCCACCTGCCTGGAAGAATGATCAAAGACATACAGTCTTATGATCACAGAGATATCTATGGGAATTAGAGCAAAGTTTGATATATCACTTCCTTCAGTCAGCTTCCCTACACAGGAAAAAGGCACTACCTGCTCAGTGAATAAAGCTGGGAAAACTAGGGAAAATAGTTTTGTAATTACCTAGCCAAATGCCTGGTGATAAGATCTTTGAAATGGTGATTTATTGATGTAGTAACAAGTAATTGTTTATCCGTATTATTAACCCTGACTTCAGGCTTGACCTCTCCCTCTTATATGGTAATCGCTGTGGTCTGCCTTCCTATGATCAACACAAAGAGAAGACTCATACCAAAGCAGAAGACAGTAACTATTATTTAAACTGTTTCTTTAAACGGCCATTACGCTGCTCTCCCCGCCCACTGACAGGAACGGTGGCCAGTGAGGTCAAGACGCACCTGATTAGAAACGCTTGAGATAACTTTGATAGACGACTGTTGCGCCGTTGCACATGAGGGTGTGGATGTTTTCAACTAAAATACACACACCGGACCAGCTTGACTGTTTTTAGAGCTTGAAATCTCAGCAGCCCTTGAACTTACAGCAGGCTGAAAAGCACTGATCAATTTGCTGATGTATTATGCTCATTTTGTGTGAAGAGACTGTGAAAATATTACAAATTGTACCTTTAATAGACCTCGTTCACAGCAGCCATTTTGACATGAAATAGTACATAAACACAGATGTTGCTAATCACATTAATTAAGGCTCTGTTCTATTTAGGTACAGAACCTTAAAATCTTGGAAATTATTTTAGTAGACATATTTTTTGGTTTCTCTTTCTCTTTTAATTTGATCAAACTTTACTCTTCACAGATCATTTGTTTGGCAGTAGCCAATAGCTGATATTTTACCAAAGTGTAGCCAAACAAAGGCATATTACAGTAATTTACCTCAAAGGCTGATGCAAAAAAAGTAACATACAGTGAGGTCAAAATTTCCCTTCAATTCTCTGATATATTTTGTCTTTTATTTTACTGCCTTTTTCATTAAAGGCCAGAAATCCTAAAACAAATAATACAAGGGAACTGTTCTTCCCTTGTATTATTCTGATATTAAATAAAATGGCAGTAAATGATATGTCAAGGTTTTCTCATCATTCACTCTCTTCTAAAATAAAACACTATGGAGGCCCGAGAAATGACTAAGACAGTCTATCAATCATCCATTGTATTCGGCACAGAGAATGAGCATAAGTATGTAAACACAGTGTAAGCGTATGTGTAAGTACAAGTAAATGAAACTAACCTTAATGTATATCATCAGTGAGATTACTGTAAAATGGCAACAGTAACATCACGTTGCCATGTCTAATATTATTCTGTCCCCGCAGATAGCGATGTTTTCAAAGACCTCAGACTTGATTCCGCTAAGTAGAATGTAAACACAAAATGTAGTGAATAGGGTGTTGAAGGGTTGATCCTACCCTCCTGCTTCTATTGCACAATACTGCTGGAAGAAACACACCCAAGACTGGTCAACCGTACCCAGTGCTTTCATACCTTGAGATTTGAGCGATTTGTAAGTATTTCATTTGCTATAATGGAACAAAACAGTAAAATATGTCACGTGCGTGTATTGTATGAATAAAAGAAAATACCTCTGTACCAGAAGCTTTCCTCCTGGCATTCTTTCGCAACACGTCTAAAGTCATCTCTATGGATGTGACGATCACCAAGGAAACACTGCAAGACACAAAAAACAGGTCAGATATCACATCTGGCATACCTTGGCCCATTCTCCTGGACAAATTACTTCCTTGTCTCTTACTTTCCTCCCCCCTTCCACAGCGACTGAAGTACCAGCCGCAGCTGCGTCTTTTTGCTCCGCCGATACCTCAGATTTCATGATGCAAATGGTCACAAAATATTACACAGTTAATCACTCTAATTTCAGAAATCTTTGAAGCTGTACTGCAAAAAATTTTCAGGCACACTTAGTCTTCCGTTTCTTGGCTTCTCTGGTGTAATCTAAGTGTAATTGCTCCTCCCTTTACAACAGTTTTAACTCCACCCCACTTGATTAACTAAACAAACCAGAGGCTCTGCCTGTACTTTATCCTGTACTTTATCCCTCCAGTGGTGACATGGATGACATTGAGATATAAAGCTAGGCAAGGTCAACTAATTTAATAGTAAATGTAGATTTAAAAAATGAAAAAGTCACGGGAAATATTGTTTTCTACACTTGTCTTTAGATGTGAAGGGCAAGTGTGGCCATCTTGTGGCGTTCAGAACGAATCTCTGCACCTCCAAGTCAGAAACACTTAGATGGATAGCCTGTGGTATGGTTTCTTTTATGCTCTTCCTTATCAAAAACAAGTTTGGATAATGAGGAGGCTAAACTGAGCATACCAATGAGAAATAACGATTCATGAATCATTATCATAATTTCCCATTATGATAATGCAAATGATAATTACCATGATCTTAACATGAGGCCTACTTTAATTAGCAAACAATCAATGTTTAATGTTGGAATGGCTTCGAGATAATCTTTTGTTGATAGGGTTGAGAGGTAGGGAGAGTCACTGCTATAAATAAACCACTCACTGCTAAATAAAAAAAATCAAGTAGTGGGCCTACCCTCATTGGACTGTGGGTGCATGTGTGTTTATGTGGGTATGTGTGAGAGAGAAAGAGTGAGAGAAAGAAGACAGAACAGAGGGAGAGTGTGCAAATAAGCCTTGTAGATTACAATATATCAAAAGTTGTCCTGAAATATATGCTAAAGCTGAAAAGTAATTATTTTACCATCATACCTAGCAGACTTACTGCAAGTGTACTTGCCATATTTGCCTCAGACAAGACTGTAATTCCAACATGAAATACTCTATTTGGGGGGTGGGAGGTAATTAAAAAAAAAACTTAGCTACAAAGCTAATTGGCTAAGTTAACAAGTTATCACATAAATTCAACTTTGCGTGTGTACTCCTACTGTTTACTTCCACACGTCCCGAGACGAGGGGGACATGCATGACTACCTCTCCTCTGCACTTCTTGCGAACTTACCTTAGGACCAGAGTCAGATGTCACTTGTGCGTCAGAGGTACCTGAGGTACTAGCAGCGCCCTGGCTGGCACCCTCGTCAGCTCTCACTGTCCTCATGGAGAAAAACGATGACATGTTTATCTGTGAGGACCAGGAGGGCTCGTCTGGTCCCGTCTTTTGCGACAGTTTATTTTATACGGCTAACGTTAACTAGCTACCGAACAGGACGCGGAACTGAAACATTTCAAGAACGTTCTCTGATGTCTTATTTGCCCTACGCCCCCCGCAGGTGACGTGATACGCAATGTGCGTCACCAAAACGAAACTTTTGAAATCTCTCAAAGTTGATGAAGTTTTTAAATAAAAGTTCGCAAGGATTTACAACATTCCATTAAAGATAACCTATTACAGCTAATCGACAGACAGACAGACAGACAGACAGGTTGATTGATAGATAGATAGACAGATAGATGGATACTCTCATAGTGGTAGGGGAAACACTGCTTTATAGCTCAAATCAACAAAGCTGTAAGTATGAGGGGTCCTTAATGATGAAATCAACAATTAAAACCCGGTTGTCCAGTTGAGGAGCAGTCTGCCCATTCACCATGCAACAATGCCATCCCATTCATTTACTGTAAATGGCATAGCAAAAAAAAAAAAGGTCTTAAAAAAATACTTTAACATTAAGAAACGTTTCAAAAGCAGGTAACTATGACCAGGAACAGTTTATGAACCAAAGACTCTGGCAACACAGAGACCAGAACAGAGCTAATATAAACTTTCAGCTCTTTAAATGCAATTAACTTAAAAAACAATCAATTTTTTTCACAATATTTCAATTTTGAGTCATGGACACTGCATTAACATTAATGGACAATATGCTGCTGTGCTCAATGATGCTCAGAGCAAAAGGTGATATTATAAATAGTTACTGTTATGAATATGAGGATGACAAGCATAAAAATAGTGACTGACACCACATATGCAACATTCCTTCCTCAGTCAGGAGAGACCAAGTAGTGTCGTCAATGCCCAATACCCTTGGTATGGAGCTGCAGCCTTTTTGCATGCCTATATATCTGTTCAGCCCCAACTTGACGGTAGGTTAATGCAGTGGATGTCAAAGGTGGGGTTCAGGAACCCCCAGGAGTCCCTGAGGGAGTTCCAATATGTGTCTAACTGGCTCTCACAAGAGGGTCATCAGAAAAGTGAGGAACTACTTATATTCACTATAATTTAATTCACTGGATATCGTTACAAATATAAATCAAATGTATGAGTTTGTTGTAACGTTATGTTGATATCAGCACTTTGAATCTACTTGTCAGTGTTCATGGATGACATTTTAACAATTTAATACTCAACACAAATCCAGATATCTTTTCATATCAGGCTCGCAACGAGGGCTACATCACTTTAAATTGGTGTCCAAAGCGGTTGGTTTCAAGGGCCTCCAATCTTGCATTTGCCGAGGCCCAAATCGCTAGGTAAAACAAACAACACTTAGGCACAGTATGCTAATTGTAACGTTATGCCTCTGATTTGTATGCAGTGTCATATAGGCTAATTCACTTTACTGCAATTCAAAAACAAGTATGGGGTCCAACAGAAAATTACCATTCCCGTCCAGACCCTCACAATCAACGTGAGTAGAGGCATTAGATTCGTTCGTTTTCGTTGTTAACTTGAGGATTTCCAATCATCTGACTGAGCTAACTACAGCAGTTTGTCAGTGTTGTACCGTACTGTGTGAGGTTAAAAGACCAACCCTAACCGAAGCTTTGGTACAAGTTATCTACAAATAACAAATAAGTCTCTACCACTTTGTACTGTCTTTATCGAGGACCTGAAACATAAGCGTTTAGCGACAAAAACTCGTACTGACCACCACAGCAGTTTCACCTGGGTTGACTTTTCGAACAAACCCAAAGAGCGCTTACGGGGAAGGCCGTTATGACTGAAATGACCAATAAAATTCCATCGTGGGCTGGTTTTCATTCTTGCACGAGGAAATTCTGGTGATTGACGTGCATGAGGATATGTACCAGCCAATGAACCGCTGCTGCAGGACAGCCTGTTTGGGAACTCTGACCAATCATTTTTGTTCATGGGAGGGACGTATTTCTTTATCTGCCCCCTTGTGACATGACACCTTGAACAACTAATCAGAAGCGACCGAAGGCGCGGCCAACAGGCTGGTTTTCGATCTAAATCATCACTGGGCGTGGTTTACGGTGACAAGTCCCGCCTATTGGCCGGTCTGCGGACTTCCCACAGACAGTTGTATGTTTCATAAAAATGCACTCTGATGCGGCAAGTAAGTAGTAACGTTACAGAGGCTTTTCTCGATCGTTTAGCACCCATTGATAATACAGCGTTCATCGGAGACAAGCAGCCAGATGCTTTGTGTTTCTACGTTTGCTCTTAGCCTGTGGTTCTGTTGAAGCTGATAACGCATGAATTCGTGCTGCTGCTGGTCTCTTTGTATTTTCCAGTGCTGTCTTGGGGCGACAACAAAGGAAGAATAGTGTATTTTCAGTTGCTGTGGACATGCAGTAGGTTACTTTTGGCACGGCAGTCCTCCCGAAGTCCATTTTTCGTGTAACGTTAGCATTGTTCAGCTGAATGCAACCTACGTGAGTTAAAATTGACAAGATTTTCGGCCATAATTGATGCGTTGGGGTCTATATGGGGATTATTACTGAGGTTGCGCTATGCGTGTCTGCTCAAACTTGGGAACAACATAATGCTATTGTAAATCGGTCATTTTTTCAGTCAACTGCGGACAATTACAGAGAAAGAAAATTGTGACGCAGTTCTTGTAAAACATCTTTCATTGCCTGCTGCAGTAGTGCTGTCGGGCTCTGCGGCACCTACACTAGCTGCTGCAAAAGATCTGCGCAATGCCTGTGTGCTAGTTATCATCTAATGTTACATTTTCTGAAACAATGTAAAATGCAGTCAGTCTGTTGGGGTGAATGTTGGGGGGAGATGGGTCTGAATGAAATAATTGTTTTTTTAAGGCGTGGGAATTGTAGTTTGATTTCCAACCAGACCCGAGGTTCCTATGGCCTTTTTTAAGGAAATGGACTACAACGCCCATACACCCAAGTCTCTAGATACTTTGTAAACTCTGTGCAAGTTGTGCGTCTGCACTGCTATTTTAGGTATGCAGCTAGTGCTATCTGATCGGCAGTGTGTTGATTTACCTCGTTTTGGCCTCTGGAAACAATTGAAAACAGCGATATTAGGTGACAGTTTTGAACGCAAATGAGTAGATGACAATTAGCGACAAGGTAGCTTGCATGATAAAAGATACTTTTGTGCTTGCATGTATTTCGATGAGAGCATACAGAGACTCCCTCATGCGTGCATGATCATTTTTTCCCTGTCGTTTTACACATTTTAAACCTGAAATCTTTGTACTGGGCATGAGATAAGCGTAATCTTAGCATTATAAGATGCATTTTGGTTATTGAAGAAACCAGCTGGAGTTCAAATTATGGATCCGGTTAGTGCCATTATGATGTCACCTTCAAGTTATCACAACTGCTTTTATGCTGTTATGAACGAATTGGTCTTTCAATATGCAGATAGTGTCAAATATGTTCTTTTACTTGTGTATTTCTCCTCAGTCTTATTGAGAGCTGAAGGTCATGTACACTGGTATGGTTTGAATTATGATGAAGTTGTCTTTTTTGTGGTAAGATTTTCAGCTGAATTCCCACTTGACTACACTGGCCAGCATCCACAAGATCTACCACACCCTGCACAGGCTGGTAAATACATATTGGCAGTTTGTATATTTTATACATTTTAGCTGTGTGTGTGTTTGTGTATGTGAACGCAGCACATTAGGTGAGCATGCACTATGTTCATGTATGTCTGCCCACAAGCACATGGCTAACATTTCTATGTATCTCTCCTCACAGAACCTGACTGAAGACGTTGGACAGGATACTCACCCCTCAGGTACAAATTGAACTGGTTCTTGTGTGCATTTTTCTGTAGCTTGCAGTCACAGTTGCAGTTACAGTTGTGTTAAAACTCCTTCCGCGGTGGACTGGCTGTTTTGAGTATGAGTGTCAGTAACAGTTTTGTAAGACTATGCATTATCTTCTAATGGCTAGTAATACACCCTTTGGTTTTGTCTTTCACTTCTATCCCCCAGCTTGTTGCTCCAGAGCCATGCCTCCTAGGAAAAAGAGGAGACCCTCTGCTGGAGATGACATGTCAGCCAAGAAAAGTCGCCAAGACAGGTATAATATAGTAAAATATATAAGTCTATTAGCATAGTGACAACATATGTGGTCAGGCTCAAGCATAAAGTATGAAGGAGGCCTGTCTTAAGCAGAATATTATACACAATCCACACTGTAGACACTTGCCAGTAATAGACTTTTTTAAAGAAGATTATCCAGTTTTAATATTTTTAGTTAGGGCAGTGTTATGCATGCTGTAGCACTGCTCAGCTTGTGACTAAAATTGTTGTCTTTCATCTGCAGCGTTTTCAGAAAACACGAGACATCACAAATCCGTGAGGAGGAGACATTTTCCAGTAAAAGATGCTTGGAGTGGTTTTATGAGTATGCAGGTGAGGCGTCCGCAGCTATTAGCAGAAATCAGATGCTACATTCAAAACATCATGCATTTGTTTACTTTTTACAGCCGTGTTGTAAGACATGTATCACTGCGTTGCGTGCATGGTTTCATAAAAATGACTGGTCAGCGCAGTAGGTCATTTGCCTCAGGTGTGTAGACTGATGTTATACATGGATAATTTGTCCGAACAGGTTGTGATGATGTGGTGGGTCCAGAGGGTATGGAGAAGTTCTGTGAGGACATTGGAGTGGAACCAGAGAATGTAAGGAGGTTATTTGGCTTTTTAGGTTTTCATATTTTTGGACTACTTAATGCAGTTTTTGTTAGTTGTCTAGCTTCAGTTCATTTAGCACCCTACGTCTTTACATCCACTCTTTGTTTTTGAGGTCAACTGTGCTTCCTGTTTGACACGTAATGGACTTTGCCAGTTCATTTGTTAGGTTAATGTTCTGAATTGATAACATTATCTCACAGTAAAGGTTATCTGTGGATGTAAAAAGTATTGTTTGTGCCCAGGTGGTGATGCTGGTTCTGGCCTGGAAGCTGGATGCCCAGAGTATGGGATATTTCACTCTGCAGGAGTGGCTAAGAGGCATGGGCTCCCTGCAGTAAGTCCATCTCATACTTTTTGACCTACTTTTAGCATGCCGTATTCAAGATCGATTCTTGTTTTGCCTTCTCTCTCAAGTCATGTCTTGTAATACTGCTTGAGTGCTCCTTAGGGCACCTCGTGGAGTGCGTAGTTGACTAATGTGGTTTTCTGTTGTTGTCAGGTGTGACTCCACAGAGAGGCTGAGGAACTCTCTTGACTACCTGAGATCTGTCCTAAATGACACCACCAGTTTTAAGCTCATTTACAGATATGCCTTTGATTTTGCTCGGGTGAGTCGCCTACATACACACCAATCTTTAAACAGCATTCATTTTAATTGTGAAATTCCTGTAGGGAAAAAAATCCTGTGCTAAGTAAGCCTATTTAAAGCCTCCTGACGGTCCCATCCAAACCAATGTCTGGACCGATCTTGGTGTTTTCAGCATGCCAGAATTGTTGTCCAGTTTGACGTTCAGCGAAAAAAGCTCTTATCAAGTGGGTAGCTGGATCTGTTTACACAGCCTGACTTTTGGCTCAAGCAGACATGAAGCTTGGTTTCAGAAAAGCGTCTCACTCCAAGGTTACAGAGAATGAAAACATTTAAGAGTAAATGAAAAGATGATGTAGTGACTGTGACAACAATGCCATATTTGATTAACACAATCATCAAGCAGTGAGTTTGGGAATTTGATCTGTTGTGTGCATAGGGCTTAGTGTTACAGATAATAACATAACTAGAGTGTGTCTCTGTTTCAGCTATGGTTGGTAGACTTCTTATATTGACCTTTTGAACTCCTGGGTGTTTTTGATTGGGCAGGAAAAGGATCAGAGGAGTTTGGACTTGAACACAGCCAAGTGTATGCTGGGTCTTCTTCTTGGAAAGACGTGGCCTCTGTTTCCTGTGTTTAATCAGTTTCTAGAGGTAAGATCCTTGTCCAGAAATTATTGCAGCTACAGTCGTGTATATCAAAGCAAAATCTCATAGCTATATCTCAGATTGTTACAGTACCGAATTGACCTTGGATGGGGTTGTTGTAACTTAAAAGGGTGCTGTGCTTGTATTAACCTAAGGCGTTGTGTGTGTTCTTCAGCAATCCAAGTACAAAGTCATCAACAAAGACCAATGGTGCAATGTTTTAGAGTTCAGCAGGACAATCAACCTGGACCTCAGTAACTATGATGAGGATGGTGCCTGTGAGTGAACACACTGAATGCCATACATACAGCTCTGTGACAAATGGGACCATAGCATTTCAGGAGTGTTGTGTAAATAACCTTTCTAAATCTCCTTCCTTTATCAGGGCCAGTTTTGCTGGATGAGTTTGTGGAGTGGTACAAGGAGAGAGAGATGTCATAGCCGAAGTGCAAAAATGGCCAACTAGAAGACTTGTGGAAAAATAAAAAGACGTCTATGACAACAACGGCTATGAGAATCAATAACTAATAAGTCAACAATACAAAAATGGTAATGGTAAATGTCAGCAATGACAGTGGGTGCTTCTTGACAACTGAGGGGATTGGGCTGTGGGTGGGTTAGGGTCGGGGGGCCGTGTTTCAGCCTGGGTGCATGCTGCCCAGAGTATTAAGGCTGAGGGGCTGTCATTGTGGAGTCATGTTCCCTACCAGTGTTGCATAGTGGGTAAGCTTGCAGCAAGCCCTCGTGGCATTGCTCTCCCTCACTGTGACATGTCATATTGCTGTCTGTGTTAGGATAACATGGTATCATAAATGGATGATGTAAGCAAAATGGTATTGTGTGGGAGAACCACTCCTCACCCCTTGTCTGCAGCACAGAGAAACCAACAGAAGTGACCATTCATGCATTTTGTCTGAGTCTTAAATAGGGTCACTTTGACCCGGGCACATTTGAATATTGTATACCTGTGCATTGAACTTGAACTTGTGCTAGTCTTGACAGATGACAATAACCGTTAAAGACAAATGACAGGAACCATTGTTTCTTCTATTTGAGTTGGATTAGAATTTTAAAAGAAGCACACTGTGTCAAATGGTTGAATGCAGGTTTTTGATGCCTGCACAGTTTACTATTGATTTGTGCCAGTGATTTTTCTTTCTTTTTTCTTTTACTTTTTTTTTTTTTTAGTTTTCATCCCCTCTTACTCTGTTGTTCCGGCTTATGCTACAGTTTGCTAACCCCCTCCCCTGCAAAGGCTTCAGACCTCACATCACTAAACAAATCAGCATTGCTGCTTACTAACTCTTACTACAGTACAGCGGTCAGTCACTGGCGCTCTGATCAGCATTTATTGGTCTAACGACCAATTTATGTATCTATGCTGTGTTGGTAAGAGTATTTTTGTGCCTCAAAACATGGAATTCACGTTGTGTGTCTCACACACATACCAACAAACCCACATGTATATACACACACACAGGAACACAGCGAGTGGTCAGGGATTATTTCAGGATGAATTCAGACTGTTTGGGCTGTGTTTTGAGTTGAAATAGAGCTAGTTGGTGTCCATTTTGTCTTGATATGTGGCATCTGTTGTGTCTTCCTCAATCCATTGATAGTTTCAGGTCTCCTATTACTAGTAGCATCTTTCTTCAACACGGACAGCGTTAGTAGATCTACAGTGGAAGACCAGTGACCCTCTCAGGATGAGGTCCTTTAGGCTTAAGTAGAAAAGTAGGTTTGCTGAATGCATTGCTTTGTATCACCCCTAGGGTCTAATCAAAATGATGGACACTGACAGTTTGGAGCTGTGTAATGATGCTATGCTTTTCTTTTCGCCTAGTATAATGTTCTTGTAACACATGTATAAACTTTTGTCTCTGGCTGTGGTGTGATGCTGAATCGTCAAAAGATTTAATATTTGCATGCATGCTCCATCAGAGCCTTTTGTGAATGGATGAGTTTTTTTGAAAATGTTTTTTTGTTTGTTTTATTTTGTACAGGAATTTGTGCAAGTGTTTTGTGCTTCATTTGATATTCATGATCATGTTATCTTAACTCTTATGAAAATCATGATTGTGTCTGTTAAGACCTGGAACACACCTGTAACCTCACGGTGGAACAGGAGTTCCCTCCTGCATTTACCCCATATTACACATCCTCAGATATGCTGTAAAGCTTTAGAAAGTGGCCTCAAGTCTACAGGGTTTAATTTTATTTATTGGACACAACCTTTGTTGCAGTTTTTCAACCACACTGTCCTTGTGTTTGTAAAAAATGGCATTAAGACTAGTTTTAAAGGTAATTTCAAACATTTATTATAAGTTCTCATGTCAGTAAATTTCATTGCAGTGTAAACTATGTAAAAGCTTCTATTACCAAAATGTTACAATGCATTGATCATCAGCATATAAAAATTCCAGAGATGGACCTTAGATTGCTCACTAGATATTTGTGTAAGAGCTAATTCATTTAGTATTCTTCCATAATAATGCAGGAGGATGAACAACCTTGTCCTAACTGTATATATGTATGTAAACTATGTATGTATGTGTCTATATGTCTGTTTTCACTATAACCTATGTCTATATACGTAAATAAAGGGGTTTATTAACTTAATGCTTGATTCTTGGGCTCTTAAATTAAGATTATTTATAGCTATTCAACAATATGTCCCTTCTACTATCACTGCTGTTGTCATGTTTAAATATACTCTTTTCCAAATATTAGAAAGATTATACTGTTCATATATAACCACATTGATTAGATCTTACAGTCTCTTATTATTAATGAATCCATTATGGTTGCATGGTTATTAAGAGAAGATGATGGATTTTCATGACAAAATGGATTCAAGGTAGAGACCTAATAGATGCATAATTTTAAAAAAGTTTCAGAAATTAAACACAAAGATGTTAAAGATACTGTATGGTACCATCTCACAACAATCCCTCAGACTTGTGAAGATTATTAAATGTATAATTCATGGTAAGCATTTAAATTCAGTAACCAAATTAAGACAAGACAATGCCAAAAATGTGCTTGATTTGCTTTGTCAGTGTGCATGATGCAGTGGCTGCCTATTAGACATCAGTAATATTCATGCTTGAGGAGTCAAACTGGACTGTATAGCTTTTTGAGCTACTGGTGTGGGTCACAGTACTCTCCACGTAGTGCTGTGTGGTAGTGGTAGTCAAACCCTGATACTGTCGTGCCGTGTGATATGGAGCTGCACCCAGTAGGTCTATAAGCCTTGGACTCCTTTTTCCATCGTCTCCCTGAGAGATGGAGGATGGCGAAGAGGGGCCAGATCCCTCCATGCCCCTGTCCTGTTGCTGATAGGAACTCGTGCTTCTCCACTCTTGTCTCTCACTGCTCAGTGGAGACCTCCATTTGGGCCCTGTCACCCCCTCCTCTGGTGGTGGGGTTTCTGGTACTGGAGGTGGAGCCTCTTGGGGTAGCTGAATACCTCCAACTACATGCCTCCTGTGGCGGGGGATTGGATGTTGCAAACCCCTAGCTCCTCTCTCATTTTTTGCAGAAGAAAGGAGTAATTCTGGTAGCGACAGTTTGCCAAGGGGTTGAGTGTCCTTTTCAGACTTGTAATAAGTGGTGGCATCTTGGAAGGATGAACCCTGGTTATTCCACGGAGGAGAGCTTCCCATGTCTGTCTCTTCACGTCCTGAATCCCACTTTCGTCTTTCTGATGACAAGGCCCTCAGGGCAGACAACCCCTTCCTATCCTTCCTGTCCTCTGGTGTAGCACTCCATACTCTCTCATTTGTGCTGTTAGATGAGTTGTCAAACTTGTCCAGAGCTCTGCTGGGAGCAAGAGAAACACTAACAGGGCTGAGAGATGAGTATTTATGCAACGATGTGATCTCTGCTTCCTCTCTCACTCGTTTCACCTCATCTCCACTCTCACTGCTGGAGGAGGAGGAGGAGTCAGATGGTGGGTTTCCTGGTATTGCAGGTGGAGCTTCCTTTGGTCGCTGAAAACTTACATCGAGACGTCTCCTAGGGCTGGAGATGGAGTGGTCAGACAAGTGATGGTCAACACCAGTCTGCAGTAAGTTAGATGGCAGGTCCACATCTTGGGTGCGTCTGGCCTGCTCAATCCTTCTCTTTACTACATCATCAAAGCTAGTACTAGGAACTCTACCTAGGGCAAGAGAAGTACTTATTTTTTTCACATTATGGGTTGAATACTCTGATGTGAACTTTTCAGCTGCTTTCGTTCTTTGTTTTACTCTCTCTGTAGTTTCGTCCTCACTACTGGATGAGGAGGAATCACCAGGTGGTGATGGTGCTTTGATATTTAAATGCCTGTGGGTTGTTAATTGTGATTGTGTGTGTGTGATTCCAAACAGATCCATTCTATCTCTGTTTTTGTCGTCACTGGTAGAGAGGGAATCAGTTGGTTGTGGTGATGGTGCCTTGACATCCAGATACCTCTTAACACGAGGGATACCCAGACTCAAGTCAGGCAATTTCGTCTCACATACAGGACTTGTGATCCCCTTATGAGCGCTATCTCTCTCTTGTTGCACAGTGTGATCTGTTATGTGATCTTCACTCTTGCTGCTGGAGGAAGATTCACTGGGTGATAGCGATGGTGCTTTGATATCCAAACGTCTCTTAATGCGGGGGACATTGCTAAGACCCACTTGGGGCCACCTTAACTCAGGGTCCTCTTCTACATTTGATGTTTGGCTTTTAAGATCTAGCTTGGCATTCTTCTCAACTTTGTCCATACTGCTGTCTAACTGATCGATGCTGATATTGACAGCTTTGGACGGATATAGAGAGAGAGCATGGCCTGCTACCTCATCCTCACTCTCACTGCTAGAGGAGGAATGAGACAGTTTTGGTGGTGTAGACGGATCTTTCTCAGTGACCTTGATGTCCAGGTACCTCTTAACATGGGGAACACGCTGACCAGCCCATATAGCATCCGGGTCTGGATTCTCTTCAGTCGTGGGGAAGCTGTAGTCTTTTCTCAGCCTCTCCTTCACATCTGCTGACTTGTCAGAGGCAATATTGTCAGCATTCTTCAAATTAATAGAGTCAGTCATTGGTTGACTTACGGTGGTCAGAGATGATTCCTTGTATATGGTCGCTTTCATCCCAGTTTCTCCTCTCTTTCGTCTCCCTCTGCTGCTTTTACTGTCATCCTCACTTTCACTGCTGGAAGAGGAAGACTCACGTGATGGCAATGATGGCACTTTAGGTGGTGGGCTCTTGGGTGATGTGATGTCCAGACGCTTCCTGAAGCGGGATATACCAAGATGCAGCCCCGCCCACTGTGACTCAAGCTCTGGATTTACCTTTGGTGGCGGACTGAGATTCTCAGTTGTGGTTTTATGCCCCTCATCTGTAAAAACTGCGTACTTTTCTAATTTGATACTGTAAGCACTTTTAGTAGAAGTGCCAAAAATGTTGGTCGGTGTGGCTGTCAGACTCTTAATGGACTCCTTTTCTGTCCTCTTTAACACAACGGGTATTTCCATTTCTAGTTTGGCTCTGTTCTCATCCTCACTCTCACTTCTGGAAGAGTTTGACTCAGCTGTTAGAGGACGTGGAGACACACTGCTGACAAATGGACTTGGCTCTGGTGACGGTGCCTTGATGTCCAGGCGCCTTTTGATGCGAGGGACACCAAGACTCAGGTCAGGCACCATTGCCTCTAACTGAACTTTCACTGTTTGGCCCGTTGTCTTGTTTTCACTGTCACTGGAGGAAGAGCTGGAATCATCATGTTGTGATGGTGCTTTGATATCCAAACGTCTGCTAATTTTGGGGACCCCCAGACTCAGGCCAGGCAACTTTGTCTCTGGCTTATTACTTGTGATCCCTACATAAGCTCTCTCTCTTTCTTGTTTCACTGTTTGGGATGTCATCGAGGTTTCACTGTCACTTGAGGAAGAGCTGGAATCATCTTGTTGAGATGGTGCTTTGATATCCAAACGTCTGCTAATTTTGGGGACCCCCAGACTCAGGTCAGGCACCATTGCCTCTAACTGATTACCTTTGATCCCCACATCAGCTCTATTTCTTTCTTGTTTCACTGTTTGGGATGTCATTTTGTTTTCACTGTCACTTGAGGAAGAGCTGGAATCATCTTGTTGTGATGGTGCTTTGATATCCAAACGTCTGCTAATTTTGGGGACCCCCAGACTCAGGTCAGGCAACTTTGTCTCTAACTGATTACCTTTGATCCCCACATCAGCTCTGTTTCTTTCCTGTTTTACTGTTTGGCCTGTTGTCTTGTTTTCACTGTCACTGGAGGAAGAGCTGGAATCATCTTGTTGTGATGGTGCTTTGATATCCAAACGTCTGCTAATTTTGGGGACCCCCAGACTCAGGTCAGGCAACTTTGTCTCTGGCTTATTACTTGTGATCCCTACATAAGCTCTCTCTCTTTCTTGTTTTACTGTTTGGGATGTCATCGAGGTTTCACTGTCACTTGAGGAAGAACTGGAATCATCT
>OMLF01031923.1:43023-76007 GCA_900302615.1 Holocentrus rufus
GACACCAAGACTCAGGTCAGGCACCATTGCCTCTAACTGAACTTTCACTGTTTGGCCTGTTGTCCTGTTTTCACTGTCACTGGAGGAAGAGCTGGAAACATCATGTTGTGATGGTGCTTTGATATCCAAACGTCTGCTAATTTTGGGGACCCCCAGACTCAGGTCAGGCACCATTGCCTCTAACTGATTACCTTTGATCCCCACATCAGCTCTCTTTCTTTCTTGTTTTACTGTTTGGGATGTCATCTTGTTTTCACTGTCACTTGAGGAAGAGCTGGAATCATCTTGTTGTGATGGTGCTTTGATATCCAAACGTCGGCTAATTTTGGGGACCCCCAGACTCAGGTCAGGCAACTTTGTCTCTGGCTGATTACTTGTGATCCCTACATCAATTCTGTCTCTCTCCAGTTTCACTATAGTATCTGAAGTCCCATCGTCACTCTCACTACTGCTGGAAGATGACTCAGGTGGAGGTGAAGGTGCCTTGATATCCAGACGGCGCTTGACATGGAGGCTGCTGCTGCTGAGACTCAGATCAGGCCATCTTGACTCAGGTTCTGGTTCCACTTTTGTCGATGGAATGCTGAAGTCTACCGTAGCTGTCTTCTCTAGCTCCTCTCTGCTGCTTGTTGAGAAACCGGGACTAATTCTTATAGCTCTCTTAGGTGAGACAGGATTCAGAGGGGAATGGTTGTATTTTGAGTCAGTAATCAAGGCTTCTTCTCTCCCTTGTTTCACTGTATGGTCCATAGTCTTCTCCTCACTCTCACTACTGGAGGATGAATCAGATCGAGGTGATCGTGGTTTAATATCCAAACGCCTCTTGATGCCAATGGTACCGGCCAGATCCAGGTCAGGCCACCTTGTCTCTGGTTCATGACTTATACTTTGAGACTTTTTAACTTTCTCTTGACCCTGCTTGGCTATGTGGTCTGTTGTTTCATCTGCACTCTCACTACTTGAAGATAAATCAGGTGATGGTGATGGTGCTTTGGTAGCCAGCTGATCAAGGACTGGCAACAGTGTTTCTGGCTTCTGGTTTGTGCTTCCCACCTTTATTCTGTCTTTATCTTGTGCCATTTTGTGGTCTGCCATTTCTGCTTCACTGTCACTGCTAGAAGAGGATGAATGAGCTACAGGTGGTAATGGTGCTTTGATATTCGAACGCTTAGGGATGTGAGGGACACCCCAACCGAGGCCAGATTGCTTTGTTTCAGGCTCTGTCCATGGCATAGGGCTGACTTCCTCAGTTCTATCCCCCCCTGCTGGTATTATTTTGCTGGCTGGCTTATCAGACCTACTGGCCTTATTTCCCCCCTCTTTTTCCTCATCTGTTTCTTGTTCGAATGTGTACTGTGTGGGCCCATCATCGCTGTCACTGGAATGGGACGAATCTGATCCCACTGAAGGCTGCCATGTATCTCGTTTGTAGTCACCCTGACTAAATCCATCCCCACTCAGAGAAGATCTGATTGGATCTATATCAAGGATCTCCTGTTCAAAATGAACACCCTGTTTAGCGATCTTGGATTTAGCGTCATGAGCAAGCAGCTGTTTTGAGGTCATTTCTGTAGCCTCCTTTTCCTCTCTCTGTGGGTTAAATGTGTATTCTGTAATCTCATTCCCACTGACATGTGAGCTGGAGCTGGAGCTGGAGCTATCAGACCTCTTCAAATTATCTTGTGTGGGAAAAGAAATCTGATTTGAATTGTTAAAAGAGTCAAAGACACTGCTGGATCTTGCTGAGGGAGTTTGAGAATCGCTGAATTCAAATTTTTCACCATTTTCTTGCCATAAATCAGGGTCCATTAGGCTGGAGTCATTTATACTTGGTGACCAGTCTGCAAATGGCTCAGAGGAAAATCCAGGAATTTCACCTCTGCTATCTATGGCAATTTTCGGCACCTCTACTGATCTGACTGTAGGAGATTCGGACTTTGGCTGAAATGGGTCCTCCAACTGCTGAAGAGAACCGCGGTTACAGGAGTGTCTTTGGGTCCCTTGCTCCTCTTTTTTAACCTTGTGAGATAGTGAAGTATCCGAGTTTGAAGATGAGCTTCTCCTCCTCTCCAGGTCAACTTCGTCTGGGATGTGTTCAAACTCCATGCTATGAGTGGGGCCTGGATCACTGACACCTGAGCGTTTTTTGTTTTTTCCACCCTCATTATCCTCTGAACTGCTAGACTCACTTCCTGAATCTCCAGCTCTAGTCTTGTCCCTCTTAGACTGGCGGTTAGTCTCAGCAGCTCCACATTCTGACACTGCATCTTCATTGATGTTTTCCTCATTGCCACTGGCCACAGTGTCATAATATGGCACATTACCGTGTTCCCTAAAGTCTGCAGTGCTAAATGTCACTCTCCTTTCCCTGTGAGCCCCTATCTCCTCTGGCTCTTCTTCTCCACTGTAGTAAGCCTCATTCTCATATTGTCTCTCCCCTGCAGATGAGACAGCACCCTTTGGTGCAGAGCGACCCTTGTTGCAGACTCTTCTGCAGAGACGATCAAAAAGAGGTCTGGCCAGGACTCCGAGAATAAAAGCTACCAAGAAAGTGATGAACACAGACAGACACACGGCCAGAGTCAAGTCAGACTGTGTAGTTGTCTGATTCCTTACTTGAGCCATCCTATGAGAGATGCCCTGTGGGATTATAAATTGGCTACTCTTGGGTAATGTCCTAGGGATTCTGGTTTTCCTCTTTGTTTCCCCTATCTTCCTGATTTGCAAGTTAAAAGCAGACACGATTTCTTGATCTGACTCAGACACACATACATATAGTCCTGAATCTCTTTCTGTGATCTCACTGATCAGCAGACCAGCCTGAGGTTGGCTCACAGGAACTTGGCCATTGGGCGTCCACCAGGTTGAATCTACAACACACACAACAACATTGAAGTGCAGTTAAGATGGCGTACATTGTTTTTGTATGTCTTACGTTTTCTGCACATAAGCAATATTATTTTTGAAATATATATATACTGTATGATTAGGTTACCTTGTTCTGTGGAGCAAGACAGCAGTATCTCAGAGCCCCTGTCGACTGTCACATCTTGGTGAAGCCCTGGCTTGTTCTCAGCATCAAAACAGATGAGGTCCTCTTCCGCCAACTGTAGCAGGTCTCTGCCTGAGAAGGTAGAGGGTGTAGCGCACACCATGCTCCAGGCCTGCTGCCCTGTCTTGCTATTGTAGTCCATCAATCTTCTTAGAGTGTACATGCTGCAGTCACATTGCCACCTGTTCCCACTCAGCCTAACATCTGCCCCAAGGTTATGCAGGGAGAGGTAGCTCACAGGATGGAGGCTGGTCAGTAAGTTGAAACTCAAATCAAGGACCTTAGAGGAGAACACAGCATGGACAAGAATCTTAAAATATGTCATGCCAAAAATTAAATTAAATTAAATTACATCATTTTGTTGCACTGACATGAAACTAGAAATCAACTACATTTTCTTTAAATGGGTAATAATTTTCTGTGAATGACCATTGACAAAAGAATATACTGAGTTATTGGGTTTTTTGTTTAAATACTGAGTGTAGTACAATTGCTCTATATAGATTATCTGATGAAGTGACAAAATGAACTTATGGCAGTAAGAGATGAAACAAATCTTAAATAACAAGGGGTCATACTACAAAAGTCTGGTGATGAAGATATTAGCAGTGTTACCCTGAGATGGGGTAAATCCCTGAATGCTTTTGAATGGACACTGGTGATGAGGTTATGTTGTAAATGTAGCTCTTCCAGCTGCCAAAGATGGCTCAGGTCTCCCTGTTGCAGAGTTGAGATCCAGTTGAAGGAGAGCTGCAGAACCTGCAGAGACTTGCTACTTCCGATCCCTGGTTGACAGAAAACAAGAGCTTTAATGAGAACTTGACAGTTAAGAAGATGGCATGGCTCCTGTGAAGAGAGCAAGTGATGTAAGTCGCAGGTTTGTGATGATGATGACAGAGGTGTCCTATTCACCTTTGTCCTTTCCTGTCTTGCATTCCTCACTGGGTTTTACAACAGGAAATGGATCTGTATATGAGAGTACCTATAAAGCCATTTTGTTGTCAGTACTGCAATTATTGTTTCCAAGCCTTTACAATACAGTAAGTCTCTGTATTTCAATGCTGGGCTAAAACAAAGTAAACTACAAGTCCTTCTCTCTGTGGATTTATAGATAATATAGACTATGTTTATTTATTAGATATACAGTATACTCTGTTTTCCCCAGATCAATCAATAATCCATCACTGTAATGTGAATTACAGTGATGGCTATTTTCAATATGCATACAGTATAACTAATTAAGGGCTAAGATTTTTTTGTTGCTGCTCAGTCTCTCCTGCTGTCACCTCCTTTTCACTAGCCTGAGACAATCTCACTAAGACTGCTGGGCTGAAGTAAGGCACTGTGGGTCTGTGCTTCATTAGAGAGGCGCTGAGGGCTCTGTGAGCTGAATACCAAACAGGAAAGAAGCCTATGACTGTCAACAGAGCCCTTGCTAAGCAAATGGGTTGTCCACGCTTTAAAAAGAACCTGGCACATACATTTCTTTGAAACGCCCATATTTTCAACCTGTCAGAGGGCTTTCTATTCAATAAGATGATGTGGGAAGAAGACTCCTTAAAAGTACAATCATTGTATGTTTACGCCTATTTATGGCCCATTGGAATGTCAATAAAGACTCTGTGACTGGCTGCAGGTTGTACAGTAATTTGTTAAATGCATTGTGTCATTATCTGGGTTGGTTTAATCATTTCCAAATAGAGCAAAGTACCAAAGATAAAGGATATCTATTACTGAGTGTTTGTTTATTTGTTGAGATCAAGATGAGAGCATAGCAACTAAAATACACTGAACCCAAAGATTTGTTCTTCTGTCATAGAAAAGTTAGTAGACCTTAAACCAAGTTTATCTCTTTTTAGAAGATAGGCTGAGAGGGAGGCTAATGTGCCTCCTCCAGGGAGGCTGTTGGAAGCGGCAGTTGGGAAACACCATGAAGCTCATGAAATGGATTTATGTTTGTTTAGCACTGGCTCTTGGAGATACCAACAGCTGATCTGAAAGTGTTTGAGTGTGAGCTGACTGCTAATATGTATGTGTGAAGATGCTACGTTACCACACTGTGCTTTTGTGCAAGGCAATTAACCCCACCTACACCAGCAGCACCTGATCTACATCGTGTGTATGTCAGTAAAGTTACAAAATGAGCTCACCAGCCATCCAGAGCAATGCTGGATTTCAGTATATGTTTATGTGCTGAGACAGTGTTTTATTAGTGGGTGTATGACAGACTCACCCTCAGGGACTTGAACTAGCTGATTCCTCTCAACAGATAGCAGCTGCAGGGCAGGGGCCCAAGATACACATCCCTGTCCGCCCCTCAGTCTCGAGTGATGTGAATGTCTCCCTCTGACATGGTGGCTTCCCATGGCTCTCTCTGCGCAGAGGGACAACTGTGTGATACTGTTGTTTCCCAGCCATACCCTCCTGAGCTTGTGATGTGGTTCGTGGAGTGTTATAGAGTTTAGGAGGTTATGAGACAAGTCTAGCTCAGTGACGGTGGCGTGGATGTGATGCGGTGCTTGGGAAAGGCCAGAGGAGGAGCAGTTCAACAGGGGAGCTCTCTGGCAGAGGCAGGGTGCGGGACAGGCAGGGAGCACAGGGGAGCACTGGAGCCCATGGGACACAAGGAGCAGCACAAGAGCCAAGAATGGCCCCTGTATCACTGCCATCGCAACCTGCCTGGTGAGCACAGATGGATCGGGGATGAGAGTTAGGATCTCTGCACAGAAAGCCAGAGTTAAGATACATTTTTGCTATTGGAAAAACAGATTACATACAGGCCACACATAAAGTACCAAAACATATGCTAAATGGAGAGTGTAAACAATGTGCAATGTGTTTTACAATATGTAAAACACGTTGCTCTTAATCACGACAGTGTTACTGTAGTTAAAGTTAGAAGGAAATTATTAATAATACAAAAAACTCACCTGGAAAATCTTCACTTACCCGAGTGTCCACACTTAGTCGAGCTGAAGAAAAAACTTGTGACTGTCTGGCACGCTCACAGCGTAGCAACTTTTGACTTTGTCTCCTGCAGGATCTGATCAAAGTCTGGAGTGTATATAGCTATGTCCAGTCATACATGCACATACCCAAAGATGTCATTAACTGTTACGGTGATTTCTTCAATCATTCACTTGGCTAGTTAATGTCTTACTGTCAGTTTTCTTCATACTTGCAAGATAACAGCTCTCCTGGAAAAAATGTTTATGACAAAGAGAGCCATGCCCTGCATTTCCAGTTGGATAAAACACCAGATAAGAAACAGGCTATTTAATATATTTAAGAATGAAAATCGATTAATTCAAACATTCAAACAAATATTTCTTTATTGAAACAAACATGACAATGAAATCCTGGACGTTTTTTTAAATAAGGCCCACTGCCATTTTTTCTTTTAGAGAACAAAATTTCCACTTAGTAGATCAAAGACACTCAGACAATTCCTTCACAACAGGCAAGAAATCTGTAATGCTTTGAGATTAATAATTTCATTTCAGGCCATTGTACTGTATATTATAAAACAGACAAGACAATCCAAGGCAAAAAAAGTCAAATCTCAAACTTCTATACTATATTGCACATAATCCATACCACTCAATAATATAGATTTTGAACCAAGTTAATGATATGATTCAAACTGGCCCATGACCTTCATGAACATTTAAAACCTGTAGTGTAACTTAATCATTACTGACATTAATCTGCAGTGTAACTTAGTGTGTCACATAATTTAATATTATTCTAATTAAATGTACAAAAAGTTTTTTTAATATTTAAGTACGGACCCTTGTAAATGCATTGGCACATACATTGTGGAAAGGCCAAAATGTGTTTAGAGAGATACCATTACGAATACTGGATGGCTTAAAATGTTTCTTGTTACAATTTGTCCCATTTCAGTGACCATTATTAAATAATAATCATTGTAGTACCTAACATTTATATCAGTGCCTGTCATGGGGATACCGAGATGCCAGAAAAACAAACATCAGCCAATAAGATTCTAGACAACTAACCCTTACAGGGTTTGAGTATTAATACTGGATGGCAATGCAAAAAGGTAACAGCTGTAGCTAATAATCCCTTACAGTTGGCAATGTAAACCACAGTAGAATAAGAAATATAGGAGTGTAAAGTGCTGCTATGGTAACATCATGTATTTTAGATGCAGCCAGCAAAACCTACAGAACAATTAAATACTTCAGCACTTACATACAGTGTACATACAGTATCTTTGGGCAAGTGGGTGATTCATGATACAGTTTGGCAAATAAACAGCAAACAAAACAAGAAACAGAGGTTTTGTCAGGGGCTTTGCAGAGGCATCGTTACATGTGTGTTGTGAAAGATTTCCTATGGTTTTAATTTGCAAGTGGTTTATCTGACTTTGGTGGTGGCTGGTTGCCGGGCGATTTAACAGTAGATCCCATTCCAGTCTCTTAGTGAGCTGCTCCACATGGGTTGTCTGATGTCTGGCAGCCCATGTTGGGATACTTCACCTGGACACGGAACAGAGTCCCGTCTGCACACATGCACAGCTTGTACCGCTCCATACCCTCATCGAAATACACGTCGCCTGAGGAGTTAGGGATGCGTGTGGCGTTGAACATGACTGAACCATTGAGCACAATGCTGTTCTCCTGCAGAAAGAAAAATACTTTATCCATCAGTCTTAATATCCTTCATCTTGATCAGCTTTACACTGCAGTCAGGCTACAATTTGCACAGATATAACACAACAACTATGGAACAAACATGGGACAAGTTGGTGTCCCAACCTTATACAAAAGTAACAACAAATGTCCTCCTTATCTATTTAGTTTCCCAAGCAGCTCATCCTGCTATGAACCCGCTGTTATATATCCAATTATATTGTTAACTTGTCATATTGGTTCTTCCAGTACTTACAGCCCTAAGATCAATGCCTCCACCCATTTTGAACTCCACAGTCCGGCCCATGATGTTGACCCCCTCATTTCCACGAATGATCGCCTTGCTGTCCCCTCTGATATTCAGGTCAGATGATGCACTACTGGTGATCTGAGAACAGAGAGAATTATGGGGCTTGCCATCTCACCTATATAGCAGTTTTGCGCTAAACTTGTTAAACACTGAAACAATTCATGAATTACTTTTTTGTCATGATCATAAAGCAGTTATAAGCAAGGCACACACCCTTTCTGTGGAAGCCTTTTTAACGCTGAGCACTTTGACTCCTTTGGGCAAGTGGAACTCGTGGTTTTCAAAGTCTGTGCTGAAGAACGTGGTCTGCGTGCGGGGGTCCGTGAAAGATATGCCAATATCGCTGACGATAGAGGTCTTGTCCTTCTCTACACTCAGCTTAGTGGTGCCTTGCTGGAACACAACCTGGAACAACACACAAGATACAAAGAAAGAGCAGTTTTGATATTTAAGTTAGCATGTTTTGAGTTTGCTTGGTAAGTGTTTACTGTAAGTAAGTGGAAGTGTTTAAGTGTCATTTCTCACTGGATTGTTGTTGCCAGTGATGACCAGGTCCTGGTCTTTCCGGCCTCCTACAGTGCTTTTATGCAGCGGGTGAACGATGCCCATGTCCGCCTTCTGCTTGAACCGCAGCAGCCCAGTCTCATGGAACTCTATGCTGTCGCAGCCATTCGGGCCGATTCGGATCACGGTCCATATTACCAGCGTGATCTGAGAGAAGGTGAAGCTGTTACTGATTTTTACAGACCGATCAGATTCCCAATTCATGAAAGACACACACTGTTATCATCTCTTATCAGTTCTGTAACAGCATTTTCAGGGGTAACCTTTGAATGGAAAAGTGCATTCTGGCCTGGAGTACTCACAATGAGGTTAATGAGGGCGAGGAGGAAGAGCAGGACGATGATACAAACAGCCATGTTTCCCTTGCGTCCTCTCAGCCCTGTCTTATGAAGACGCTCCTCTTCTATGGGTACATAGCCAGCTTTGAAGTTACTGTTGTGTTCCTTGTTGATGCTGCGCCTTTCTATGGCTTTCTCGCGCATAGACTTCTTCACTGGCCCGTTGGAGCTCTCCTAAAAAATAAAACAATTTCTCAAGGACTCTCTGCAAGACCAGTGGCAGTGGAAATTGAGTCCCCCAGCCACTACTATGATTTTTATGAGCACAGGCATGATAACAGCATTGGTTATCAATGCTCAATTGTTCATAGTACAGAGTAGGGATGCCCAGGCATTGACGATCATCTTGATATTTAAAAATGAATATTGACACCATGTTAATAATAGCATATGATAGTATCATGCTTGTGCCTTTTCACTATGTGTAATTGTAACCGTTCTTTTTGTAAACTATTGACAATTATGCTTACAGTCTATGGATACAGACTGTCTCTCCACCTCCCTACATTCATATTTTGAGTGTGGCCTACTTCATTTACCGAAAAAAAAGGACAAAACGCACAAAAAGTTTAAAAAGTTAAAGATGAATCTGACTGACAGAATTACTATTGTTATAATCATTCTTATTATTATTATTTTATATAGATATCGCGACAATATCGCATGAATTATTTTGGCCACAATAATTGCATAGTGAAAATCTGATACTGACAACCCTAGAGAGAGAACTAAGATATTTGTTTTTTGAAGGTTAGAGGATGCAGCCATCACGCTCAGAGTCTAAGTAACTATTGTTTACGAACGAATCAGTAAACAAGAAAACAAGTACAACGTCATGTTAAAAATGAGTAAATGCATTGAAATTATTTCCGCGTCACGAGCACAGAACTCAAATTCAGTCTATTTTTTGTGTCTCCATGGAGGAATGCACCAAGTTAAATGCCCGCGTCGGTCAGTCTGTCTGTGAGTATAACTAAAAATAAACCACACTCGTTTCAGCAGCAAGGAGGAAACACTCAGCTCGAATATGGCATTATGATACCGCTTCACTGATGTAGCCTGCTATTTATACAAAACGGCCGTGTTGTCAGATAACAGTTAACGTTAAACCTTCCGCTGAAATTAAGCTAACGTTACTGTATCTTTCACGAAACTGGCCAGCATTGCATTCATTACCCTATTCGACCAACAACAGACACTAATATTTGCCTTTTCATTATTTCGAGTTGGTACAGAGAATACAGCAAACCCATTTGTCAAACAGTCGAGAGGCAGAAAGCAGTCACATACAAAAATAACAACAAATATTGTGCATAACGGACCTGTTCAGACGCCATGTTGGCCCTCCCTCTCCTGCTCCTGTTTGCCCACTTGGGGAATGACAGCGGGACAAACCACTTCACATTTTGTTGCAGAGAAAAAAATAGCTTTGGGGGCAGTTATTAAGTCAACGATACTTTATTATAGAAAAAGCACATAAAATATGAGGGATAATTGTACATGAGAGATTTTTCTTAACGCTGATCTTGCTGAAACAAGTTGCATTACCATGATAATAAATGATGGTCCACTCCAAGTTCAACCAGCCAATGACGGAAAGATCCCAAAATAGAAAAACACACATGTCCATTCATATTTTCCATACATAAACGTACAGGCGGAGCATAATGGTTTATCCATACCATGTTCTTGATTCATGATTGTTTGATAGTCAAAGTGAATTTAGGTCAAAAGTCACAAAAATGTGTAGTCTGTAGAATGGCATATAGCACAATAAGGGCAACATTTGATAAGTTAGGATAATTAACGTTACTTTAGATTCATTTTGGATTTTATTAAAACACTTATTTTTACAAACTGCAAACATGCAAATAAACAATTACAAAAATGGACACAGAAACATACCCACACACATGCACGCACAAAATCGTAGGTAAACTATGTGGTTACTGCACATCATCCAACCGTGGGTCGGTTGAAAGTTAGGAAATCATTAATTGAATATTCCGCTAAATTTCGTTTTGCTGGGTATTTGGTTCTCAAAAGTTTTAGTTCTAGGCTGTAATAATCATGTTATAGACTATTATATATACTATCTATAGGGATGTATTTAATTTTCTGTGATGTTTGAATGTTCGTCCAACGTTTAGGATTATGTTTGGATGAATTTCTTTTTTGTAATTGGTATATCAGACACCTTTTTACTTAGCCATGCTTTAAACTATCATGTGAAACGATTTACTACCTACATAGGCGCTCGGCCGGAAACAATGTTACTGACCCACTCAGGTTGACGCTGCAGGCCCGGTGTCGTTTGACGGTATGACATTACAATCGCACTCACATCATAGGGGGGGACCTACTTAAGACGAACTGACTGAATTGTGTTCGTGTTTTATCCATCACTGATGATTTCTAGCAGTGTGATTTGGTTGTCAGATCGTCTCCTGCGGTTGCTACAACTGAGGCGGTGCTTGGCATCTGCGTCGAAGGTGAAGAAAGCGTCACGGACAGGAATTTTTACTGCACTCTCCTAGATTAAACCCCCCACTGTTGTCCTGGAGCTTTTTTAAACCTTACAGGATTACTGAGGGGAGAAGGACATGGCCGACACCTTAAGGAGACTGGTGAATACATCTTCATTCAGCGTTTTGCAAGACAAACTTGAGAGCTGGCATCAAGACTATCATGTAAGTTCATCAATACGTAATCACTGACCTAAATCTGACCAACCCACTTAATCGATTAAGTTCAGTGTCAATTGGTGATTAAAGGAGTAGCCTGAACTGAACTTTGCACCCACACATCAAATCTGAGATCAGCTTGCAGATTAGGCTACTCCACTTGCCCCAAAATTAGAAATTGTTCTCTGTGCTCCTGTTTCTTTATACAGTTTTTACTTCTGATACTTCTGATCGTAAACGTGGGTATTTTGAGTTTACTGTCTGACTTATGAGTGCATGCAAGTGGTGCAGTAGTTTGCAAACGTTAAAGTGTCCAAACAATGAAAATACTATTTAAAAAACTACAGCAAAGGAACGCACTTGTTTAGATTACATAGATTTTTCCGGCAGAGTTTGGTTGCTATGGACGCCAGTCGCCATGGTAACGGTCAGACTAAAGATTCTGCAATTAACAGCAAGATAGTTCACATCCTGTTCCAGCGCCCTTGTCCGCCATGGCTGCACCAAAGCAACACAGGCAGCAGGAAACCATCTCTCTAAGATCAGAAGTTAACTAGCAAGTGTACACAACAGATTATTTATGCAAGGACCCTCAAGGATATCTATTACTGAAACCAGACCTCATCACACTATCCATATGAGAAATAGGAATCTCTGCTGAATAATAACTTGATTTTAGGCTTACTAAGTTGCAGACACGTGTAGGTCCTCTACAATCAGCTATTTATTATTAGCTGTTGAGTGAGTAGCTTTACAAGATATTAAACATAATGTAATATGGGTAAAGTCTCAATATATTAGACCAAATGTGAGACAATCTAGGCAGCCTAGTGGGATTTCATGTTGAGGCTGAAGTGACACCTCTTGCTCTAGGTTTTTCATTATTGCCTTTCATTTCTCATCCTTTCAGGTGATTTCCTGTGACCAGAATCTGAATCGATGCTGTGAGTTGATCGAGCTCACTGCCAAGATCCAGGGCCAACTCTTCACCATCCTCAACCTCACAGCCACTGCAGGTATATTTTTAACAAGACAGCACTTATTTCTCTTACAAAGCATAGTTCTTACAAGCAAGAAAGACCAATACTCAGGTAAAGTATTCACCTCAAACTGTTTTAATGTCTGATTTGATGTGGATCAGGTGGACACTATGCTGGAGTAGACACTCTCAAAACACGCCTGCTGCCTTGGCTTGGAACCTGCTTCTCAATGGCAAGACCCTCAGTCACTGATGACACCAGTCTACAACTCATCCAGGTGACATCATCTGTTAGCAGGCATATAGTTACACTGTGTAGTTATCCAGTGGGCAAGTTTGTTAATTGCATGTTCCATGAGTAGATGCATTGAAGTAATTCAGTTCTATTCTATCCTATTCTATTCTTTATATCTATATATGGTGTCAAGGTTTTCAGATTGTGCTGAAAATGTGGTTAAAACATTTTGTCATCAGGATTCAGCAGAAAAGGACAGGAAGATCAGGGAGCTCTCTGTCTCCCATGAGAGCAACATTCAGAAGATGGAGACTCAATTATGCTCCACTCGCCTGCAGTTGGACTCCGTTAAAGCAGAGTGAGTCTATTATAGTTAACTCAACATGTCTAATATTTAGACAGACTAACAAAATACAAAACTGTTCAGTGAGGACAGCTCCTGAATTTGGTTTAAACAATTTATTGAACTAGAATGACATGGCAATGGAACTTTTGGTTTTGGGTAGTGAATAGTTTAACTTTTATGCACACCACTTGCACAACCTGATACAGTGAAATGCTCAATCAAGGAGTACATAGCATTAAAAATCAGATTCAAGCAGCAGACAGCAGGGGAGGACAAATGCAGAAGAATTTTCTTGGCATGCAGCAAACCACAGCAGCAGATTAGATGGTGTGAGTACCAGCCTAGTTTAAATATACTGTCCAGTTCGTAGAGAGTGTCTATGAGATTGGAAAAGGCGGCTGAAGCAGGCCAATGGACTGCAACCAGCTACAGTATCCTGACTGAACTTGCATAGCGCATATGTTTGGAAATACTTATGATGACGGAATAATTCATGGTATGGATGGCAGCTGATGGACAGGATGTCTTTTTTCCCATTTAGATCTTTCTCTCTGTATGTATTTATAAATGCTTGGATGTCTTATTTTGTTCTGTCCTTCAGCAGTCTGAGTGTGATTCTTTAAAAATATTTCTTATAACAGATTGGCCGATGCTCATATGGAACTGGATGAGACAAAAAACAAGTCAGCAACCACTCTGCTGGCCACGGAAGATGAAATATTACAGCTAAAAGCAGAGTGAGTGATACAGTGAAATGCTGACATAATGTTGTCATTTTAAGGTACACATATATTCTGCTGTTAATAAATGTGTGTTAACGTTGTATGTTTTAGTTTGCGCGCTGCACATGAGCAAGTGGAGATGTATAGGAGAAAGCTGGATGCTCTTGATGACTATGAGCGGCAGATTCGTTTGCTGAGAGATGAAGTGTCCTTCTTGACCACAGAGAAGGCAATGCTGCAGGAGAGGTCAGCATCCACATGCACAAACACACACACACACACACACAGACACATACATGCCACAATACTGAACAATTTCCCAGAATTAACTAAAATACTTTTTGGGATTTACTTTCGCCCTCTCTCAGGCTGGTGAGAAGTCGTTCTCCGAGCCCCCTGCCCAGGCGAAGCCGCTCCTCCAGCCCCCTCAGGAGTGAGTCTCCCACCAGAGCTCAGCTCACTAACTCCTCTCGGCATGCGCGCCTTGTATCGCGCTTCAGTGACCTGTATGCTGTCGAGCGTCTGGAAGCCCAGAGCCTGCTGCGACGCTACATTGATGACTTAGAGATGGTCCAGAAAATCATCTTCATTGCTGTTGTGGTATGACCGTAGTTAAATTGTAGAGATGTACATATGATGGGAGGATTGCAGTGCTTCTTGCATTTACCTATTGCATTACATGGCACAGCATTCCTCCAAATAATGAAAAATACACATCTCTTTATGTCTGTAAAGGCTCCACCTCTTGTAACCATGTTTTCATTTTTCAGGAAGCCTTTCAGGTAGCGAAGCTAGCTTACCGTCAGTTCAAGCTGCGTGTGAGGAAGACGCTGTCCCCATCCCACCTCGGACCGGAAAGTCTGGAGGATGCAGCTGTGGACTACATCGTCAGAAACCTGGACCTCTATGATGTCCAGGCCAGTGTAAATGTAAGGCTCTTATCTACTCTGATGTGTCCCTTACAGCAAAAATATGGACTTAATGACTGTTGATGTACTTTGACACTTTGTTCAACATTGGAATGCATCTGCTCATGATATCTCCCCAGGATGTGATTAATGCCATGAATGTGAACCCACGGATCTCCTTCCCGCCCGAGGTGGACTTTGTCCTCATCAGTACCTTGATCAGGGAGACATGCAGGGTGGCCTTCGCCATGCAGACATTAGACCCTCCTCTTGACCTAGCCTTTGCCAGTGATGGAGAACTCCACTCTGACAACAAGTCAGTCCTATGTGCCTGTGTGCTCACATTCCTATCCCGTATCAGAGCTGAATTTTACCCGTAACAAGCATTTTTGCCCTTTCTAAAAGGCTTTGGAGAATCATGCTGTCATGCTTTACTTGGTCAATTTTGATGTGATTTAATTAAATCTGAGGAGTGATCTTGGGATATTGTTTAACACAAGGCATATTTAAAAACATCATCTTGACATAAGGCTATAGCAGATAACCCTTACATGCACAATTTCCAGAAATCAGTGTACCCCACAGCATTTTATGAACTGTGGCCTATCACTCAAGTCATTTCACGAAAGTGTGTGTTCCTACACATGGATGGCACTCACTCACACATACACAGGCACAACTTCTCTCTCTCATTGTCTTCACCTCCCACCTCCCTTTCTGCCTGACAGGTATCGTCGCAGCTACGACTCTGAGTTTACTGCTCCTCTGGTGGCGTACCATGTGTGGCCAGCCCTGCTGGAAGGAGATGCTGTGATAGTGAAGGGCGAGGCTGTGACCAGAAGAGGCGCTCTGGTATGGACCATTCTCCCCTTTCAAAAATACAATCATTTACTCGAGTGTTTCTGCATAGAATAATGGAGAGGGTTATGTGAATATATCTGTTTTTCCAGTGGAGGAGTAGAAGCAGGAGCAGGAGTGCCAGCCCTATGCGTTCTCGCTCTATCAGCCCAACTCGCAGCCTTGTACGTACCTATCATATATGACACTCAAACCAACCAGTAGGTAGATGCCAATTGTGGTACTGGTAGCAAAAGTATCTGCACCTTTTTGCTTGGTTGAACATTGTTCAGCTTTGCTACTCATGAAATACAAAGTTAAGAATGTCATTGCTCTTTCTACCCAATAACACGCATTCACACTCATGGCCCTAAGGGTAAGTGCCACAATACCTTAACTTGCAGTGAAAAAGAAACACTTTTACTTTACTCCCACATTTCTTGAAATATTCCTACATCATCTTTTTCTTTGTTCTTCTCTTTTCTCTTTCTCATGTTGTCAGGCATTTAACAGCACCAGAAGCCTGTCTCCTGGACGCCTCAGAGCCAGCCGACTGTAAACCCAGGACAAAAACGACAAAAAAAACTACATTTCTATTTTATGTTAGGGAAACAAAGTCTATTTCCAAGTCTGGTTTTATCTGCAGGATGACGTCTTTGCTTGTGTGTTTCCATTAAATAAAGCATTTAAAGGTCAAAACCTCAACAGCCCCAAAGACTGTTAAGAGTTTACATTTAGATCCTGACAGTATCTATAGATTAGTGTATTGTTGATAAAGTATAGTAATCTGGCAGCTAACTAAACAATTCTCTTAGTTTACTATATTTAGTGTGTAACTTGGTTTTTAATACATTATAGTATAAATATTTACATGATCAACAGAGATGTCAAGTAATTTGTCAGAGAAAGACTAGACCTGCACAGTAGCACTTTCTTAGTCTGGTAGGTGTCACCATAGGAACCACATTGTATCTTTCTTCTTTATTGAATTTTTTTCTCTCTTTACATATAACCAAAAGTCCACTTCTCCTTTGTCAGCGTAATGTAGAACTTATGGTGCTAATGATCAGCGACAACTCCAACTCCTCAAATTATACTTGAGTGACTGATACTGGCTGCAGCAGTTTTAAGTGTTACTGGTTGCTGTGGTTTTTTTATGTGATTTGATTTGGTGCTGTGGTTTTACATTTTGAGAATTGTTCTGAGATGCAAGTAAGATGCAGTGTGTTTTCATGGATTCTATTGCTAACATAGCACCATAGTAGCCAGTTAATAGAACGGGTAGCTAGAGAACATTAAGGTTTTTATGAAAGATTTTTTTTAAGTTTGATTTTCCAAATAATAGTGTGCATGATAGTGTACATGAATAGGAGCAGTACTTATTTTGCAGCAATGGCTGGATACAATAACATGCAAATTTTATGGTTTTCTTATTTACAATTTTGTTTTCAATTGCATGTACTGTATGTCACCACCGAAATCATTATACATTATACTGATGTACTTAAATTAGCCTTGACTGGCTTGGTCTCACTAAATTAAGTGAGGAAGATAAATCCATATTGATTTGTTGTATTACTGGGTGCTGAATATGTTTTTGACTGTGCCTTTTATGATGACTTTTTTTAAAGAATAAAAAAAATTTAATCTTAAAATTGAAAAGTGCTTGTTGAGGATACTATACGTTCATAGGAAACTCTTTTTTTCCAGCATGGATGAATGTTGTATGCTGTTTTTATGGTTTTGATTTCTGTGCTGTCAAAGAACCTCACTGTTGTTACTCTTCCTGCAGAATTAATTTAAATATTCAATAACTTCTTCAAGTTAGAGTTCCTATCAATCAGCATAACTCAGACCTGAATAGCAAAGGGGAAGTATCAGTCAGCTTCCCTGTTTACATAAGCATAGGACTAATATCACATTTAGAGCTTGATTTTTTTTATCATGCTTACTGTCCACTTACATGCTTACTCTCAGTACTGTCCTACATTTGAACAATAGATGGTGCTGTTGCTCCATCTTTATGGTGAACTCACATTGTGAAATTGCTGCAGTAGCAGCAAAGTTTCTCTGCAATAAGATTTCCAAATAAGCAAAGTTTGGAGTTGTCCTTGGACTCTCAAAGTTCCTGCTAATCAGCATATTTTAGCTAATCCATGTACGAGTGTTTAATTAGGACCTTGGCAATGGCCTCATCAAGAGAAAAGAGAAATAGTTGGCAGAACTTGAACACAGCAGCAAAAGAAGTGTGTTGTGTGTGTGTGTGTGTGTGTGTCTGTGTGTGCGTGAGTGTGTGTGTCCTTCCATTTGAATGAACTTGGAAAAAAAAGCAGCATCCCAGTGGTGATGCCCTCAGATTGGGATCTAACATTCTCCACCTAATAATTGCCACGGTCTAATTAGCTCAGCTCGTCCTCTGCAGGCCATGCCCGGTCCTGCACCAGCCCCTCTCACCACACTAGCCCATGACACTGTTGGCTCTCTAAGCCCTATCTAACATCCAAAAGGCGTTGGCTCCACAGAGCAGAAACTGAACTGTGACATGCCTCGCAACCCCCTGGGGCTGTGGATGATTAAACACATTGGTTCACTCAGTGACCACTGTTCTAGTTTGTAGATGAGATACAGTAGCCTAGTGCTCATTTCTTAATTGGCTTCTATTCTGGAATGTTGATTAGAGAAAAGAAAAAAAAGAGCTTCTTTGTTGATTGGATGGAAATCTTGTTCATCTAATACTGATTGCAATTTGCTGTGCAGTTTTTATCGTTGTGCTGCATAGATACTGATTACAGATTACGCGGTGGCCTTGTAACCACAGTGATTAGGATCCCACATCAGAGGATGCTGGCTGCTTGTGTCTGGAATAAAATTCTTATGTATTTGAGTACAAAAAAACATGCAAATGAAAGCTAGGAATAGCCCAAATGATTGTACCTTATGGCTTTAGCCTCACAGAGAGAGCAAAATATATGTTGTGGTTTCGGTGTCATTCCACTCTAAACATAAATTCTACACTGACTTATATGTCAGCTCTCTGGAGGCAATCAACCAAATTCAAGCATATCCGTACAAAAATGTATCCTTATTTAACCCTTGCATTTAGGAGCTAATGGATGCTGAGAGACTTGGGGAATATGTAAAGAGAAAAAAATGTGTAGGATATGCAGAAGCCCATGTCATGGAAACTTGCGCCATGGCTCCTCAACGCATTCCCACATGAAGAGTGTCTTGTCTGATCCACAGTGGTTCAGGGAGGTCCTGGCTCCTGGGACCAGGTCCAGTCCTACTGTCATCATATATATATGGGAGTTGTAAGCTGTCCCGGGCCAGTTGTCCCTCTGTGAGCCAGAGGAATGTTTACTCAGGTGTGATGTGGCTGGCTGCAGTCATGGAGGGCGTAACCACAGGCCCTGGAGAAACTGGATGGATGGATGAGATGGGAGAGAAGCTCTTAACTGGGTCCGATTGATCGATCTCTGCAGGGGACCACAATGTAATAAAGCAGCAGGACAAATTAAGAGAAGTAACTCCCTGTCAATGTCCAGTATTCTTCATTAGGGCAGGTGGTGGCCTCCTCTGCACTCTCAGGTGGATGCACATGTGACACATTCTTCAAACCCACTGTCTGACAAAATTACAACCACAAAAGCTTCCTAAAATCTACTGTTTTTATAGGAAGCGCAGTATGATGGATTTTTTTAAAGTCACGCTGGGTGGAAGACTTCAGTGGTTTTGCAAAGGCCAATTGAGGAAGATTGTGTCCATAGTGAAAATGTGCATGATCACAACCAAGCTCACCCACAGAAATACATTTGACTCTTTCCCTTATGCTCTCACAGATACAAATACAAAAAGAGATGGCGTTTAGCTTCCAAATCTGGATTTTAGCTACACACTGGTAGCAAAAACGATTAAACCAATGTTTCCCCTGTGACCTGAGTGACAACAACCCAGCAGGTGCTCAAAGTGAGATATTAATCCACGGCCCGAATTGGAGTGACAGTTGCAGTTGGAGCTCACCCCACACAGACTCAGAGCCACGAGTCCAAATAAAAAGTTTCCAGTTTGCTCTCAGAACTCTGATTCAACACTGCTGGACCGTGCGATGTTTTCCTTTGAAAAGCTCGGGGCTTTCCTTAATGTGCTCACTTCTGGCCAGCCTTGAGTTTCTGGAGCTTGAGCATGAGCGCCCACCCTGATCCCACAGGCAACCGAGAGAGGGAACATTAACGGGGCTGTATATCACTGTGCATGATGACATGGTTATGGGTGACCAGACTGCAGTGCATAAATCAAAGACAATATTAAAATGGACGGAGGATAGAAGGAAGGGATAATGTAAAGGTTGGGGAATGCAAAAAAACAGAAGGGACAAGTGCGGATCCGTAGTCAAGGACAGAACAACTCATTCTTTTGCTGGGAACTGGTAAACATAAACATTTGTGTTGAAGGTGTTTTATTATATTTTGTCTGGCATTTCAATGCACAGAAACAGCAGCAAGAATTTAGGACTGCGGTGCTGGTGACTGATAGGAGATAATATATCACAATACATGGGTCATGGTACGATTTATATCATGATATATGGCATTATTGTTATTATTCTTATTATTTTGGCTGCTTTATTTGACAGTGACAGCGGAGATAGACAGGAAAGCTGGGGGAGAGAGAGGGAGGACATGCAGCAAAAGGTGCAGGTGGGAATCAAACCCATGCCACAGTGGCAATAATGCTTGGCACATGCTTTATACAGTGAGCCAATGGAGTACCCAGAATATACTGAAAATTTACATATAGAGTTTAAATTATAATGCAACGCATTACATGATAAATCAGGTGACAGATTTAGCTCAATGCACTTACTTAACACAGTGCAACATGATATAAAAATAAAGTGTATAAATGGTACATATGGATACAAGGGTCTTGTGAATTGATACAGTATTGCAAAAAACAATTGCAATATTGAGCTGTATTTCATAGGGATAGAGATCTCAGTAGATTCAAAATGCTAAGATTAAAATAAAAAGTTAAAATAATCACTTATACTTTTTTGTATCATAATAATATCTAGT
Organism: Holocentrus rufus; assembly: GCA_900302615.1. Lineage (NCBI taxonomy): Eukaryota > Metazoa > Chordata > Actinopteri > Holocentriformes > Holocentridae > Holocentrus > Holocentrus rufus. The sequence continues at coordinate 63,732 of OMLF01031923.1, forward strand.
GAATTAAATTATAGTGAAATTAAAGTATTCCTCATTTTGCTGCAGACCCCCTGGAAGCCCCTCAAGGACCCCTGGGGGTCCCAAGCCCCACTGAGTTAGAGTGGTGTGCTAATTTCTCTGATGGAGACGCCCTTCAGCGTAGGAGCCACTGAGCCACTGCTGCTCTTCAGGCCACTGTATGTACGAGAGGGAGGCTCTCTGTGGCCCTGAAACACTGTGAAACACATCTGGAACAGAGCAGGATACAGTGTAACTGCTGTACAGGAGGATCGCACGATTTATGACAGGAGGGACAAGGCAGAGGTAGAGAGAAAGACTGAACCCATGTGACTGTGGCTTCATGCATCAATGCATTGTTGTGCATGAATATCATAAGTCCAACACATTGACAAGTCAACCCTACCCTCCTCGTTCTCTTAATCGGCCGTGGTGGAACGCCCAAGGGCCGTCCTTTGGCACTGCCTGGTTTGTGAGGTCATCGTGGGGGCGGGAGAAAGGCATTAGCCCCATATTGGCCCTAGTGACGGCCTGGCGGATCCTGAGGACCCAAATAGGCGTGACCGCACAACATCTCAGCTCAAGTGATGTCAGATGTCAAGTCGCCATACTCCGCCAGAGATACCATGGCTAAACACTTCCTTCCTCTCTCCAGTGACTATCACATCTAAAAAATACTGCTTCATCTTTGGACACCCTATTTCCCAGCACGGACATTTGTCTAAGCTGCTTCCTGTTCCCGGTCCCGCATCAGTTGTGCATCTGGACTGTCACAGGCAATGACGGATTGATAATGTTTGGAAGTCAAATGATTTTCTGAGCTGTCTTCAAAAAGCCTGCTAAGTGGCTTCAGTTTTTATGAATGTGAAATGGGTGAATTCAAAAGTACAGAGAGCGCTGTGGCCCGACTCATTTGTTCAAACAGTCATATTTTCATAATGAAATCAGCCAGTCTCCGACGAGCTGTCTGGACCTGGTCCTGGTAATCACTCGCCCTGCCTCTCATCATCATGAAAGAGCAGCAACACACAAAGGAGGCCCAGGGTGAGGTGATTTGGTTTGTGTTTTTCCACAGAATAATTTTCAACACATCATCAAAGCCTCAGAGGCTGTCATGACCTTTTCTCTTTGTTCTTGGAGGGAGAGATCAGCTGAATGTCAGTGGATTTTGAATACTGGAAGAAAAATCCATACACATCACTGATGGGAAAACAGCTCATACTTCACCGCTGCTAAGTTGAGATGTCAGTCTAATAAATGAAGACACAGGCATGGCTTGCTTTCATCTCACTCAACAATCCAACTTCCAGTCACGTGATCAGATTTTCTTCGTCTGCAGGTAGGCTCCGCTGTGGGGGAACTGCCTCTGTAACTGGTTGTGTAATATCTTAGACTGGGGAACCCTGCTTGGACGCTGGAATGTTCTATATAAAAACACATCTGGGCGATTTGTTTAATGAGAATAGCAGCCATCCATTACGCTGCAGAGCGGCTCTGGCAGGGCAGACTGCCGTTGATGCAGGTGTGAGTTTCGCAAGGTTACTGCTCCGCGGGGACTTGTTGCACTAAGCATGATTTGATACTCTCACGGAAACAGGCGATCAAACCTGGCGCCAATCTCGTGTCCGACTGGCCTCGGGGCTGAACACCCCCGCCCTGCAGAGAGAGAGAGAGAGAGAAGGGAAAAAAAGGAATCAAATGTTTTCCATTGGTGGATCTGAGAGCTGACAATAACACTGGCATCACAGGGGGTAAGTATAACAGACCCTGTCACATTAAATACATAGAAATTTTTCATGGTTGTGGCTTGACCTTCCAGGGTCACCGCCACAGCCATGAGTCTTCAAAGCTTTATTGAGCAGCTGCTAAAGGTCTTATACTGACTAAAACATACAGAACGACTATGGCCTTTCCTCTGTCTGTCTCTCACTTCTGACGATGAGACTGTCATTGATGGAAAGTATAAAGAAATTAATAGCATACATTCCTCCCACTCACAGTTTATCAAAGCTGGCAGGACATGAAGAAGTTGTTACAAAAGCAAAAGAACACTACAATTATACTTTCAAAATGATGACATTTTCCTCTTATATTTTATTGAACATCTGTACCGTTTTGATGGCAGAGGAGAAAAACTCTGTCATCAAGGCCAAATTTTGATATTTGTGTTTCTGGAAGATGAATCATAAAAAGGAACTGGTCAAGGAGCTTGGAGCTGGCTCCAGTGGGTCTGAGCTTCAGACCATACTACTAAATGTAACCACTAGATGGCAGTTTAACCCAATGGTTCATCTTCTTTTGTTTTGCACCCATTGCAGTGAAGTGATATCAGTGAGCAAGGCCCGATGGATGGCCACGTCCTCTCAGTTATGGTGAACTTCTCAGCTGAACTTGAACTTGCTAATGGCAGCACTGGGACTACAGCGTTCCAGCTAATCTCCTATGATGGATGCATGTCTGTCCGCCTGGGGCCCGCCAACCAACACAGGGCTGGCTGTGTGGGGACGTTCAGGACTTGTGTCCTACTAGCTGCACCTCTCCTTTGCCCCACTGTCCATCCCCAGAAGGCACAGGAAGACAAATATTTCTTCTGGGAAGGGGAGATGAAACACGGGGGAGGAAGGGGGAGTATGAATAGCAGGAGGGCTGCGGTAGTTTCTACTGACCCAGGCAAATGTCATGGTCACTGGTCATGACTCTGGCCATCAATAACTGCTCTGAGCAAAGGATTGGTGATTTGGTGCCGTGGAAAAAATAAAAAAGTAATGGGGGAGAGGAGAGCCCTGGTCTCTCTTAGGTGGAAACTTTCCAGGCGATCTAAAGAAGAACATATGGCAAGAAGTTACAGGGCATTCTCTCTTCCTGTGTATGAGGACATGAACAAAGAGGGTATTCCTGTTAAGAGGAGGAGAGACCATTTTAATTCTGTATATTGTCGTCACATCACTGAACCTAAAATGCGTAAGATGTAAGATAATGTTACATTGGATGATTGGGATGAACACAGTCTTTATTTGCTTAGCTGCAGCCCTAATCCGCTGTCTGTGTACCGATGTGTCTGCAAGACAAATATCCCTGCAAGACTAGGTGGTCTTACTGGTCTCAGCTGTAAAACATGTTTCCAGACATGTGACAATATGTGGCTGTTTTGTACATGTGCAAAGTGCTACTATTTGTTTGCTCAAGTGTCTGAATGTGGAATTTTTAAAATTGATTGTTTTGATTTTTTTACTTTGTTGTCAACTCTGCGTATGAATGTGTGTGTGCACGTGCACACGTGTATGTGTGCATGCATGCTGTGTGTGTCTGTCTGTGCACTCACATGTGATTACACATGTCTCAACAACAACGCTCCCATTAAGACTTTGTTGTTTCTTCTAAGGTTCTCTGTACGGGCACAAATTGATTGCAGACCCAGCTCTTGTGCTATTCATGTAACAAAAGCACTGGCATGTTTTACCATGGGAAGTGGAAAAGTTGTGAGGATCTAAGGCTAAGAAAGCTTAAAACCCTCTGCTTTTAAAAATTCAGTAGAAGGAATTCATTCACCTTCTACTAGACTGAGCATAGAGCGCTGGCTTAGACCAAGTACAGCTGTGGTTCTATATGAACATCACATCAAACAGCTGAATAGCTTGTAATTTGATAGAGAACTCTGTAAGTTGATCTGCAATCATCAAACCCCTACCACTCAAATATATCACTGTTGTTTGAAAACCTGAAACTTGTATTTTGTTGATTTTCATGTTTTTACCTCAATTGAAGAATTACATACTGGTTGAGAAAATTCTCAGACATGTTGGGCTTGTGGAAAACTTACAAAACCACTGGGATAATGTAAAAAGGGCTCTGTTGTCAAGCAAAAACCACAGCTGTTTTTCTTAGTTCCTAAAAAGCTGACATATTGGAGATTCAAGACTTTTACTTGAAAACAACAACATGCAACCCTGGGAAAGAAACTGACAACTCCCATAAAAGAAGAAGAGTATTAAAGCTGCACTAAGCAAGATCTGATGTAACCATTCACCCATATTATCAATTTACATATAACTGAGAACTCATATATTCTTTTTATTGCCCAGCTTAAACTTTGACGTCAGGTATGGACACTTTTCCGCCCACAGATGAACTTTAAGAAACTTCAGTGTGAAAAACAAACTGTCTCCTTAGCAGCAGTGAACGAGCGCTCCCTCCAGAGAAGGCTGAACTCACTAACATTACATCTTTTGCTCCTTGCATCCCTGTAGTTTGCTTTGATCTATTGTGATAACAAGCCAGCTGGGTTGGTGCTGTGTGCAGTTGGCTGACAACCTGTCACATGATTTCTGGGCATTGAAATTCTTACCACCATTTGGAGCTGCCAATGTGCAAATGAGCCTGCAGTTTTGGAGGTGAGCAGTCGCTCTGTTACTTTGAACACTCTGATATTTTCTCTTTGTTTGCTAACAAATGCATCAATCATTTATAGAGCGTGTCTACAGAACTGACGTAACAGTGGCTAAATCTGGACCGCTGCATCACTGTTTGATGCAGTTTCCAGCTTGCAGTACACTGTTTTAAGAGCTTTTTACTCATAGGGAAGTATATATAAAATAGAAATTCACTGTACAAACCCACGTCTCTGAGTGCATATCCGACAAATGGCTGTGCACATGGACCTGGCTACTCTTGTCATCTCCCCTCTCCAAAAACAACATCAAATGCTGAAGCGTATACGACAATAAAATTGCTAGATAAATAAAATACACATTGGAGCGCTCTCGGTTTCCTGCTCATCTCACCTGGGGCAAGTTAACTTATGATGTCAATCTGGAAAATCCAACAACATCCTCAAAGCCACCCAACAATAAATCGCATCCGGACAGCGATTTCTATCTGAATAGATGAATATGTTCAGCATCAACTTTTTATGTGATATTTATTTACTTATGAGTTTTGTCTGGTGCCTCATTGTGAACAGTAACTTGTCTTTCCAGAGTGCACTGCTCTCTCTGAATTCAGTGCCATGCACAAGCGTGACCCATCATGCCTTGCACACAGCAGTACCCACCAGGCCTTGCACTATTACGCTCTCAGCTTGTCAATAGCTGTGATTTGTCTCTTGTCTGCTCAGAGAAATGAAGCATGAGATCATGCGATAGCTTCAGTATGACTACAATAGCCTGTACCCTTTTAATCAAGCTGTAAAACCTCAGGGATTTCCCTTTGAACAAGGAAGTGTCAGCTCTGGAAAATGTGCCGTAACTGATGGAGTGTGACTACTAAGACAGCATATGGAGTCGAAATCATTGCTTAAACAGGCTGCACTGTAAACCTGCCTTGAACATAAGCTTCACATTATGGATACATGGAGAAACACAAACTTGTGGCGGTGCTGAGCCCCATGTAAGACACATTTCCCATAAACCCTGTTGCCTCCTGCTGCAAAGGAGCAACAGGAAGCAGTGAACTCTTTCTCTTTTTTGAGAAAGACTTTACCTCGAGTTGCACTGGAAGGACAGCAACCCTCTTTCTGTTTCTGCCATAAAGGAATTCAGCTGTTTCCCTGCTCAACCAAGTCTGGTAAAATGCAAAGTAGGGGCTGCCAGTATTCTCTGCGATTTTTTTTCCTTTAACATTTCAAAACTAGTGTGGTATTGATTTATTGATGTTAGGATACTAAAAACAGCACTTTTCAGTAAGTATGTCTTTTATAAATTACTTTTGCTTTTATGGCTTCACATTTACATAGATGCTTGTATCATCTTTAGAATTACATCTCTGTATAGTGTTATCTTGCTCTCTGTAGAGTCTCTACACTTTGGAAAAGCTCTGATTCCTCTCTGACCTGACATGTGATGCCCACAGATGGGCAGTGTTGCAGGAATACAGTTTCGAGCTGCACCAGATATAATGACACTGACTGTCCATCAGGGGGCAGTCAGCCCCAGAGAACAGACTGAGCAACCCCTCCACACATTGCACATTTGATATTTTAAATCCAAGATAATGATCTACATGTGCCCAAAACACACAGTTTTACCTCATACAGATGTGGTCTTGCTTTTAATGAGCATAGTGCAAAGGGTATTTTGATAAAATATCTTTTCTATCCAAGATTTTATAACAGTTGCCGTCATTGCAGTTGGTATGACAACACTGCTAATGTTGTTTTTAACCTTTGATTTATTTATTTATTTATTTATCTATCTATCTATCTACCTATCTATCTATCTATTTATTTATTTAGCAATATCACAATTTGCTCCAGCCACGCTTATTTCTATTTGGTTACTGTAAAGCCTATTTTGAACTGAGCTGAACTGATCGAAGGTGAAAGCGTCCTGAGCCTTCCTTTCATAAGGAGAAATAAATTTAAGAGTGAGCAAGGTCAGTTTGGCGGGTACACCAAGGCTGAGCTGGGCATGTGAATGCATCACATATTTGCCCTTGATGATAAGTGTGCTATGAAACATTTTGTGTAACATCTTCTTATACAACATTTTCTCTGGTCTGAACACTGCTGTCTAGTACCTGGGCTCACAGAGAAAGGCAGAGAGCTTTTAGTCTGCTGCAGACACAAACAGAGCAACAGTGAGTCCTCAAAGTAGTTGTCAGAAAACTAGATTAGGGGATAATAGAGACAAATCTTTGAAAAAAGACAATGGTGTATGACTGAACAGGCGTGCATAGATAAGGAGGGCACTAGCTGTTAATCAGGAGATTATGATGAAGCCCGGACTACAGATCAACCAAAGATCTTTAGTTTACCATTTAAATTTTAGAATAGCACTTATAGAGGATCTTATGGACTGTCATTGCTTTCTTGACATCATCATCCTGGTGTCGTCAATGACCTATTTTGGTATTTGATATAAGCTCTGTGTGCATAATGTTATTTTGAGGTCCATGAACTATTTTAATAGGCCTGGTGTCTTCTGAGGGGTAACCATGACCTGTGAGTAAGAGATGGGCTCATACTGATAACAGCGACACTGGCAGCCTACTTGGCAGATAGGAATCCAGAGGGCACTGACTGGAAGTCACTAACCCCTCCTCCCTTGGGGCTTTGCAAAGGAATTTACATTTAACCGCTATTTTTAGAGCTCTGTTCCAAGAAACAGCTGATTTATCTTGGCCTGTTCTGATATGACCATTACCAAAATAGCCCTGACTAAGGTATCAAGACTGTGCTCAGCATAATGATGAGGATGTTTTGTATAAACTCTCCATTTGGTTGGCATTAAAGTGGATTTAAGGATGGGTACTGCAATTTTCTCATGCAGTTGGTGCTTCTTGCCAGTCTCTGTCACTGGACTGCTCAGAGTTTTTGGGAAAGTTGTGTGATTCATGAATTTGGAGTGCATTAAATCTATCGAAAAAGCCTCAGAGGGTGACATTAAACTGGTAACATTAAAGTTGGCTTTCTGCCTGACCTGAAAGCTCTTCATCACTGTAAGCTATGCTGGGAATCAGATGGAAAAGTCATTTATCAGAATAATGTTTTTGTCTCTGTTTGCTTGGACTACTATTTATGACAAAGGCTACAACATCTGTCTTCAGTAGGTGAAAAAACAACACACTGAGCCAAAGGATTTCACTTTAACTGAACTGAACTGGCGTCTGGATCATGATAAATTAAAAACGCTTCAAAAACCCGAAATATCTGAGTGATATTTGGTCTGGAATGCATCCTTCTTTCTAGAAATAGGAGCACTTCTTATCCTCTGAGACAGTAATAATGAAGTTACCTGATAGCTACTTTGTTTTTCCAAAGACATTCTTGTACAAAATAGGACTGGCATTTTCCATAATGATGCTTTGTCTCATTATTGCCTGCAAACCGCAGTCTTTTATCCAATACTGCGCTTTCACTTTAGTGACATTTATCTCATCTTTTGTTTCTGGGAAACAGCTGAAGGTCTCTCAGGATGGGCTGATAACCACGGAACTGTAACTTTTCGGAGCAAACTGTGTGTCCGTTTATCCTTTTCGTGCAACTCTCTGTGGGAGGTGAAGCGATTCTGAGAAGAGTCCAGGGTCGTTTCATAGAAACAGAATGAGGAGCAAGCATCATGACTAAGACCCCCTGCTGATTTCAGTGTGGCTTCATGTTCTAATTGTAACAGCGCATTATCAGTAAAAATAAAATAAACCCCATAGCCCCAGTCAGTTATTGTCATATCATGTCTCAGGTCATAGTAAAAATCTGTTACACCACCGGAAAAGCATACTGGGAGAGGCAAGATCCATATAGCACAGATCTGTCCCCCTAAACTGATTGTGTAATGAGGGCAATGGAGACGTGGTTGCGCACATTAATGGCCCACAGAAACCTGACCCAACTGGGAGTTAACAGATAAGTGGTTCATGCAATTTTACATTTAATGCAGTGTTTCAGAATCTACGTAAAATCACTCATAACCCACTGTTAATGTTTGTGAGCTAATTACGCAGATAATTGCTGTAATTATGTGTAATCAAAATAATCCCGGGGTGTCCTGTAAAGCTCAGGGAAGACCAAAATGATGAAAGAGAATGTATTACAGAGCCCTGTATCTCAGATCAGATGCAGAACTGGCCTGATGAAATGAATGTACTTCATCTATCTGATCAGTAAATGTTACTAATGACTTAAAGGTGCATTACGCAAGGTTTAGGGTTGATTTAAAGAAAAAAACTATTATTAACTGGGTTTACCATCCGTTTAAATGCAAATTTATACAATACACCTTCAAGGTTGTATGTAGATGACACAGAAAAAATGAAATTTATCTATATGCCCATGAAAGATGCAATGAAACACTTACACAATATATTAATATGACTGAGATATTGTACATTGAGAAAACTATAAATTCGAACTATTACTCCAAACAGTGTTTCACATAAACTGTTAATAAACTGCAGGCGTTTTCTGCAGAGAAATGTCAGTCGATGCTGAAACATCCCTTGTGCTGCATTGCTGCATGCAGTCTGCTGTCAGGGAACACGCCTCACTGCCTGTTGAGGAGGTGTTAGCGGTGGCAGCAGAGAGGGAGTGAGAGCGGGTCGAGGGTTAAAGGAGGAGAGTGGAGAGGAGGAAGAACCAGAGGTATCAGCACAGAGAAAAAAAGGTTGTGCCAGACTCTTGGCAGTTACAGTATTTTTATCCTGGAGGATTAGCTGAGGTTTAAGGGTGACTGAGAGGACAAGAAGTCCGTAACTGTAACAACGGACGTTAATTTTACAGTGAAAATCAAACCAAGAGTAAGATATCATCTGCACCGACTTGGAAGCTTTTCTAAAACACAGACAGGAAAAGGAGAGGTGAGGGTTGGGAGACAAAATAAACTGTCTGGTAATGCAATGTACTACTCATCATTTATGTTTTCCCTTCCCCATTTCCTTCTCCCTGAGAGGACTGCTCACAGAAAAGCCTTGTTTTTCCACCGAGATTATTACGGCATGTTCTTGTAGCTGGCACAATGCATACAGACTGGGTGTCTGGTAAAAATGCAGTGAGAGAGGAGGTGAATGCATGCAACACAGAAAAAACCTGAAAAAAATAAGAGAAAAGAACATTTGTCCTTGAGGTTTATGCTCCCCATTTTTAAAAATAAGAGAATGTTGTGAGATTCAGTAATGACCGACAAAACACCCAAGTTAGTTGATAAAGTCATTTTATTGAACAGAAGAAAAACTCAAAATTACTGTGTTAGACTGTGGTTCTTCATGTTAAAGCATTTAAGCTCATCACTAATAAAGTGCACTTTCAGTTTACACAACGCAGAGAAACGGGGAGTTCTTCTTCTCGTCTCCCTTTCTCTCTCCCACCACCTCCATCATCGGATTACACCTGGTACAGTCTTTTCTCCACGCAAGACGCTGCACCTGAGGTCTCCTAGGTAGATCGCTATCACAGTAAGATATAGTATAAGACCACGTCAGAAGTGCAATGACTGAGCATCTCAGTGAGGGCATGTGCATAAGTGTTAATGGAAGATCAGCACATCGAGAGAGTCTCTCTTCTCACCCAGGTCTAAAATGTCTCAGACTATTGTGGCTACTGTTTTCTACCATGGCTCAGTTCAACCTGACACGAAGAGCATCCTAATATGACAGATTGCGACTTCTGGACAATTATGTGATTGATTATGTAATTAACTGATTGTAAAACAGCACAGTATTTCTTACAGGATTTCCTTGATGGTCAAGATTAAGCTAAAATCTTTGCCATGAGCGTATGTCTTTACATTTTAAGCTTCTTGAATTTAAAAAAATATGTTCCTATTTTCAGGAGTGTTTTTTCTACATAATATATATGTACACTTGTATCTTTACAAAGAAAATAATGTTCTGTTAAAGACTGTTCCAGTTTTGCAAAATCATTAGCAACTCCAGTTTGGCACGTATTCCATGTGACTTGACCCATTTACATAGAGCAGACAGAAGAGACAGCAGAATCAAGCTCATTCAATATGCACAGGGTACTACTCTGTCTCTCTCATATATGCAGACACTATGCAAGCAAATCAACCCTATGACTACGCCTTATACATAATGAGATGCATTTGAAATGGTAATTTCCTCTAATGTGCAGCAAACTGGAATGTCATTCACATGAAAACCAGCTGTTTGATGTCGCTCTCTTCTACAGTACATGGCAACAAACCCCGGGGACTGGAGGACCGACTCGAGCTGGGAGTTCACAGCGTCACCAACGGGACGCTGTGGTACGGAGCATGTAAACTGGACTTTTGCTATGGAAATGAGGATTCCAACGCGCTACATATTGGAACACGATTTACACACGATTTACATCATCCGAGTCAAATGTCTACTGGAAACAAACCAAGATGAAAAGCAATTTACACGTACAAAGAGGTCTAACCTGTAGCTCAACATAGGAATGAAAAATATCACTTATCAAAAGGGGTTTTCACTGTAGAGTTAAGAAAAAGACGGGCGGGGGAACGTTGTAAACAACATCCCAGCAGCTAATAGTTGCTAGCTGACACCAGTTGTCTATATTGCATGTGGTGAAGGGGGCGGGGCTGTTTGATATCATGGTCACACAAACACACAGCACAGAAGAAGAGACCAGCTGGTAAGAAAAACACATTGTAACACATCTTACACCGACACCGACACATATGTACTAGTCTCACTGGGAAATTCGACATTGGGTAACTTCAAGTCCTATTGCACTATCTTCACCTTTTCAATCAAAAGCTTAGGCAGTTTTCAGTTTTGTATTTCTCTTCCTCCGGCCCTGCCCAACCCCAGACAAATCTCTCCTACAGAAACACAACTTGTCCTTCACATTGAGAGAGCTTGGACAAAAGACGGGCGTCTTCACAAACAAAGCTCCCAGAAGAGCCATACTACACACATACCTCCAATAACCAGCAGTCGACATTACAAATACCAAACAGTAATAAATAAGTTCAATAAATAGGGATTTTATATCATGATAAAAGGGCTATACGGGTTCAACTGGTCTGAGAGGCGGTAAGGTCAGCTTCTATTACTCACAGAAGAGCTCCCTTACTCGTCTAGTGTTAGAGCATGTGGTTCAGTTGGATAAAGTGTTAAGTACAGGACTGGATCGCATCTGCTTAGACTCAGAGTGGTTCTCTATGGGATTTAAAATCTACGCCATCAACTTCACGCGCAGTCCAACAGCAGACAGCGTCAAGCTTGTCGAGACGTCTCAGATAAATGCTCAGATTCTGTTTCAAAGCTACCGGAAATGCATGAAACCTCTCGATGCGTATTATACAGTGTTTGTCTCCAACTTGCTTCAAGCTCATGCATCCAACAGGGTTTAAGACAAAAAAAAAAAAAGAAACATACCAAATGGGCTAAGACAGTGTTAGCAAAAAGTCACGGGGATAGCCCTAATGAGAGGAATCATGAGTGTGTGACACGATGTGGAAGCAGACCTTATATACATATAAATGATACAATACCATTTGTGACAACAGTCTGTATGTGTACCAGTCCCTATGCCACAGTGTGTTCCTGGTTAAGTGAGAGGAGGCCCTTGGCTTGCCGGAGGGCCCGGATCAAGGGGGCGGGCTTGTTATGGATGCAGACTCCTTTGTGTTTCTTCCTCGTCGCTGTGTGAGCATTTGTTGCTTTTGTTCTAAAGTGCAGTCCAGATGCAGGTGACTGAAGGGCAAGAAGCAAATTACAGACTTCCCAGCAGGCCAAAGAGAGAGAGGGAAGGAGGGGGGGTTACGGGGAGATGAAGTGCAGGTAAAAACGGAGGCTGGCCGAGGGGACAGAGGATGGTGTTGGCACATTTCAGAGAGG
>OMLF01031927.1:1618-16922 GCA_900302615.1 Holocentrus rufus
TATCTATTTGTGGCAGGAATATATTTTATTCTGCTATAGATGATTCACCCATCACAACACTGAAATTGCATTTTTCACACTGTCATAACAACATTTTCAAATTGTTTACATTCTATCTGTCTGTCTAAAGGTCTGCCAAGGTTGTCTTGTAAATATCATTTTATACTGGACATGCTTTTCTACATGGAATTCATTTCTATTCTGCTCTTGCTGCATTCTTTTCCCCACTGAGGCGACTCGTAGTAAAATGTGTGCTGGGAGACCTTAGTGGATTAAAACTCTCACCAAATGGAGTGTGTGAGGTCTGGTTGTCCTTGTACGACGTGTTTCAGTGTGAGCTGTGAAACTCTGTAAGTTGGCAGTAAACTGTGTCCCTGCACAAACGGTGCCAAGACCAATGCCAGTGGATTTATTGTGCTTTGCATTTAAAGCAATGCGGGATGTTTCCTCTGTCTCCTCTGCGCTCGGGTTTTTCTCTCTCAGCGAGGCTTGGAGTCGTCGTGATGTGACGTTTTGGAGCGGGTGCAGGGCGAAATGTTGGTTCAGTGAGATGAGATGCGTTCTCCAAACAAACTGTGCACAAAGTTTTAAAATGTTGGGAAAAAATAAAATGCGAGCTGAGTGAGTGTGTGTCTGCTGGGCTGAAACAAATAAATAGGCTTCATGAACTGAAACTGCAATAATCACAGGACAGTTTGAATCAGGACCATTAACTCACCTGACAAATGCATGAAATGAAGTGAAGTACTTTAATAGTGAAGTCTGTGTGGCACCTGTATTCGACCCAAGGTGCTAAATTATGTGCTAATTCTATATTTTTACGGGCCTCATGCCTGCGTTTCACTTACTACAGCTTTAAAAATATACCTTCAGATATCTGCATGTCCCCAAAAAACACCTATTTTTAAATGAATTCATTATTTTTCTGCAAGTTATTTTTTGGTTTTGACTAATATTGGCCATATTTCAACAGTGAATTTGACATTTCTAGGAGTTTGTGATGGAAAGATAGTTTACAAATACAAATCTCAGAGCATCTCAGGCCACTTTTGAACTATTATGCAATAAGTGTGAGCCATTTGTTGTTTTTATCTTGCCAGGCCTGTCTTATTTATTTGACAAATGTCTTCCTGTTGCTATATATCACATGATCTTTTGTAAATTGGTTCATTCTAACTTGCAAAAATGACCTTGTATGAAAAACAAACCCTGATTCTAATCCACATTGAAACAGTTGAGAAACAGGGATTGGAGCTTTACTTGGTGTTCCTGGTGGCATTTTGTTGTTTTAGGAAATAATTCTGTTTTTCAGACTAGATGCACATAGAGAACAGCTGCAGCTACAATGGAGATTTATAGGAGAAAGAAGTGAGCTCTCCCTCTTCAATGCTGGATTTCTCCCCCTACTGTATGTCTGTTTACCATCGCTGCAAATCACTGAGTCGACAAAGAAGCCCTCACTCTCTTATTTTAAGGGGTCGACATTGAAACCTGACAGCAAATGCTTCTGTTTTAGGCTGTTAAAATGTTTTTTGTTGTTGTTTTTTGTTTTTAACCCCTATTTGACACCATTGTAGCTGCTAATAATATCCTCCAGTGACGTAAGTGGAATCAATTTTGACTTGTTAGCTTCAGAATAACAACAATACAACATCAAACAACACAATGGCACCAGGAACACAGTATAGATTGGCAATCCAAGGTTTTAAATGGAGCTGAGAAGTGTTTTATATTTGAATGCAGAACTTCTGGAGGCACTGATGACCTGACTGAACCTAAACTCTGTCATGGCAGAAGTGCATTAGATAACCCCGAAGACAAACCAGCTCCTACTGTCCTGCAGCTTTTTTCAAGGTTTCTAGGTACAGAAAGTAAACAGCAGAAAGGGCAGTTACATTAAATGATGTGAACTGGTAAACATCATTCTTTCTGTGTGACTTAAAAACAGAATGTAAGGCAACAACAGAACATTTGAGACGGGTTACACTCAGAGATACTCAATTAAACCTCCCTCAGATGCCTCCCTCCTCCTTGTTTTTCTCTCGTCCCGCAGTCTGTCGATGCCTCCTGCTGCCGTCTGAAACTTATCTGATGAATGATGTGCTGTGAAACCCTGTAAGCTGTCGATACGTCTCCGCACCAGTGCCACCAAAACAAATTCCTGCGCTGTGCTTGTGCTGTGTGCCTGACGTTGAGCGATGAGCAAGAGATAAAGTTTTGGTCGCTTTTTTTTTTTTTTTTTTGTCAGTCCCAAAATGGATAAACACGGTAGCACAATGGAAATGAAATCTTTGTTTATTGTACTTACTAAATGGTTTCTCCACCCATTCCTCCACCGAACCCATCTTTTACTGTTCCTCATCTCAACAATTTTATCACTTCTATTCTTATTTCTTCTTCATTTTGTGCGTCCATCTCTCAGCATTCAGCATCATTCAGTGCATCATTCATGCAGTGATTCTACATTATCAGACGGTCCTGTATGGTTCCATAAGAGTCAGCCTAGTTATGATAGACAGGTGGAAAAGGGGACATTTGCATACACTTTGTATTCAGTGCTATTTTATTCATAAGTATATGCAGAGGGCAAGTGAATTGTGGAGGTGCAGTATGTTGGGGTTTGAAATATTTCATGCAAATATGAGCTTAAACAAGTAATTATATATGATCATCACGAGCTGGCTTACAGTTCAGCGGGCCAACTCGAATCAGAATTAATTCATTCTCCAAGTGCAATAAATGCACATGTAAATGTCTTGGAGATTCTGCTGCAGAGATGCATTTTAATTACACACACAGGCAGAGCTGCTGAGGGCGGCGAGATTGTTTCTTTGTCCACAGCGAGCCTACTGATGTGAACGGCAACAAGGGATTTCTGGTCAAAATATAAAGAGAAAAATGGCGATGACGTTAGAGATTGTGGAAGGTCAGCAGGATAACTAACGAACCTACCAAACCTGCACCTAGATCGCTTTTTCAGTTTGTATTACAGTCAAGAATGTTTGGTTTTATATTAGATTCCTCTTCTTTTGTCTCTGAGACAGAAAACGGAGGTTCTTTGGCTCCACCCACTGTGGTCCAACTCAACCAGTGAGATTATGTCTGCCTCCAAGACATGTTTGGATACCTACAAGTCTATTTAATCTAAGTGTTGCTCCACATATATGCAGACAGATAACAAATTAAAGGATAAACCAACATAGAAGAATTAGGAAAGAAGAAGAACTAATTTGAATGAACGTTTCTGGTGACTGTCCCTTGCGAGACTTCCTTTTTGCCTCGAAAAAGGGAAAGGTATCGTTTCCTTTGCCAGCAGCTGAATATCCCGAAGGATGAGGATATAAAAGGGGAATCTGCAGTGTGTTGTGATTTGTTTCTGTATGAATACAGAAACGGATCATATGCCTCCTGCTGAGCAGACACGGCAATAATAATCTCCTCTATTTCTGTTTTAACACAAAAACAGTCCATCAAAAATGCTTCTTGAATTTATTTGAAGCAAAAAAAATGCTGTCGCTAATTTCTTGCTTCATTTTAGCTCCACCTTGCCTTCTTCAAAAGTTTGATTGCAAATTAAAAGTTCAGAGCAAACATCAAACACTCTCAGTGCCTGTCTTGCTTTGCTTCCTATCCCAGAATTCCATGCACGGGATTGATCGCCTGCTGTTTCTCATTGCCGTAGAAGATTAATAAGGGGCAGAGCTTCATTTGCCTTGGTACGGTGACATGAAAATGTAATGTAAGACTTTGTGACCAGTGCAGCATCATGCAAACACTGAAAGACGGGTTAAAGTCAGTCTGACAGATCAAAATGAAAAAAGTCAAACCCACTCTTCCAAAGTGACTGCAGAAACTTAAATAGAAATTGCAATACTTTGTAAAGGAAACCTGGTGACTTAAACTCTTTGCTGACAAAATAAAAACACTTAACAGGCTAAATCTTTCATATTTTAGACATATTGAACGATGAACTTCAGCCCAAACTTGGTAAATAACATTTGGAATGAACTCCTCTGATATAAACCGGCATATGCATCCGTGTTGCATTCAATAACCCGTCGCTTCTTTGCCGTCACAAATCCATTTTCCTCACTTTGTCGCTCTTGTTTTTGCACAGAGGAGGTTTTGACGCCGCTGCCTGCTGTGGGGCGCCGGTGTGGTTTTTTTTTTTTTTGGAAAGCGAGATGAGGAAAGGAAGAGCGACGTTTATGTGTTTGTAGGAATCGAACCCCCTGCCTCTTCCCTGCTGTTTTCCCAGGCAGAAATGTATCGTGTGTCAGCGGCTAAATGAGGGGATTACCATGTCATTATAGTGGTTTGACTCAGCAACACTCGGCGCTTCACGATGCCGGCATTGCAAAACAAAATCGCCTTATCCCCTGAAGGGAGAGGAAGCTAATATCCTATATTTAGGTGAGCATTAAGGGCCATTACCCAACAGACAAAATGCTTTATCCGGATCACTCCTCTTGTGTCGGGGGCCTTTTTTTGCTTTGTGGCGTTCTTCCAAGCGATTTAAAAAGAGTAGGGGGGGGTTATCGTCCTTCACATCAGAATAGCTCACAGCCAACTTCAATATACTTGCTTTTTAGCTGGATGAGGAGAGCTAATATTGGGCAAGGCGTGCAGCAGAAATGTTTAATCTGCATTATAACCATTTACACACTGCTGGGATCGGAAGCTGTGAGGAGGGAAAGAGAGGTTTGGGGATCTTTTGAGAATTAAAAGGCTGTCTTTCCCACCTTCTGCGTTCAAAAAATACACTCATCATGACAATGCAAAACACTGGTGGTCCTGTTGTCCCTGTAACATGTGTGTCTGTTTGAGTCTTGGTCATGAGAACCGTGGTAAATGAATGTGTAAATTAGAGCCTATTCTTCTACACTTTATAAAATGAACATGATGTCTTTGGCAATTGTCAGCCATCATCATGGCCAATTCAGAAAGATGAATCAAAGCATTGGCCATCTGTGAGAGAGAGCTTTCTGATTGGCTGTTGAGACTCAGTGAACAGAACTCAGATTGTGTTATTGTGCCAGCTGAATGTATGAAACCTTTATTGGGAATTTGTCTTGCACACAACGAGCAATGTTCAAACACTGAGTGACATATGACGACATTAAAAGGACATTAAACAATGGATACATCAAGCCACTGCAGTTGTAATAAATAGACAAGTCATCATCATCATTTCATACAAATTACAAACAATTTACATACATATAAATCAGTATACCAGATGAGTGCTCATTGTAGAGAGGGTGAGAGGGGTTTTCCATGACGGCTTTGATCTTGTCCCTCGTCCAAAGAGCCGAGAAGATTTTGCAAATTAGTCCTCTGACATATGAAACAGCGACGGCTGTTTTACACTTCATCTTTTACAGTGGTGAAGCATCAGGCTGTCCAACCTGTTAATCCCCGCTTGTTGACAGATTCCATCAGCCTCTGGCACTTTTTACAGTGCTGTTTCCCCTTGTGTGGAATAGAGATGGAGGGAGAGAGCAGCGATGGTCGAGCGAGCTAGACAATGAATAGAGCAGGGGAACGGAAGTAGCAATAATAAACATTATTCAAAGTTTTTGAATCACTGCAACGACAAGACATTCTTCCTCATACAGTCATAACTGTGCACAAGTTTTTTTTAGGTTGATGGGCCCAGTAGTTTGTGAGATCTGCTGCGGACAGACACACACACAGACAGACCGAACCAAACATATAATCTGCTGGTGAAGATAATAAAGTGCAGGACTTGTGTGAAATACAAGTCAGTAACTGTCAGTGTCAGTTCCAGTTTTTGTGTAAAAGCTTCAGCTGCTTGAAATAAAAGAAGTGATGGCTCTTTTTGTTTTAGTTCTGATTGTGAGGAACGTGCGAGCAGAAGGGAGGAGGGTGCACTCTGGGAATAATTCAGTATCCTCAGAGTAAGGCTGAGTGTACACAGCTCTGAGAGTTGGGAGATGCTCTTCGTTTGAGTTCCTGTTATTTTCCCACCAGACATACTCGAAGGATTTGAAACTACTAATGGGCTGATGCTCGCTTGTTTCTTTATCAAACCTCGATCCTCGTCAATGATCATAAACAAAAAATCAGTTACATTTTAAGAAAAAAAATATATACATACAGTACATCCCTGCTTTCTTCCCTTAAGCACCCTGGTGGTTTGCTGCTGCACACTGTTGATGCTGGCTGTGAATTCAGGTCATAAAGATTTATGTCAGCCTAAAACTGAGCCTAAACTGTACTCCGAAAATAAAAGGTTACCCACTAACTGCCCTTAACTGGATTTCAGTGTTTACCTTCCACTTCATCCCTGCTAGATGCACATCACTGCTGTGTGGAATAACACTATTTTAATCTATATAGGTAAAACTCCATGACTTTCTATGACTTTCTTTAATTAATTATTTCCATGACCTAAAAATTAAATCTGTTCCTGATTTGTCAATGTTGTTTTTTTTAAATAGGTGCCTGGTTTCTAATGCTGAGAGCCACCTTCTAATGCAGTGAAGGTGTTAAATCAGTTGTAAAATCTGGTAGAATTCTTGGTGGATCAATCCAAATATCAATACTACTGACCCTGATGTCTTTTTTTTTAGTACCAGTACCTCCACCAGTATCAATGCCATTAAATCTTTTGCTCCCCTTTGGATGAACACATTTTCACTTCATGATTTACTACACAACCTATACAACTTTTACAATCTTGATGGATTGTATGACTTTGTGAACCCATAAAAGATGGAAAAAAAGAAATTAAAAAGACTGTTAAAAGCTGCCCTGAGTTTAAATTTTAGTATGATTAATATATGACCATTTAGTAAATCGTCAGCCTAATTTGGCACTTAGCCTAATAATATGAGTATCCATCATATTAACTAGTAAATTATGACAAAATTCCCCCATTCCACGCTGGTATTTGAGCAGCTTTTAATCATGGGAAGTATCAGTGTTGAACAAAGTATTGAGCAGTTTTCTACTCCAGTGCCCATCTCAGTACGGATGAGGAGGTTTGTGTCATTTCTATTGTTTTGGTATTGATAAAGGTGATGCTTGGTGTTACTTGGTATTTTCAGCTGTATGATCCACCAAACCCCAAATCCTCTCCATCCTCCATGACCGCTGTATTTTACATCCCCGGGGAGTTTCCGCAACATCTGCTGTCATTGTGCCGCGGCTCTGACCCTCGCCGTCCTTACGATGGACAGCTTGTACCGCCGATGAACCGGGACTTTAAGCCTGTTGCCCCAGCCGCTCTCGTTGTTAAGTGGCTCCGGATGAGTGTCAGCTAAACGCCCGAAATGTAAAATGGATTGAGAGCAGCCAGAAGGAGCTGCGGTGCTGTTTAGCCTGCGAGCTGCTGGAGCGAGCGGCGGTGTTGGAGTGTATCAGCCGGGTCCCGCTGGCTCTGTTTGCTAGCTGCCGTGATAGCACTTCCTACAGGAAAACTCTAATTAATTGTTATCATTATTTGTTTATTTCTGCCCGCAACCGTTCCTCATTTCCTCTCCCTTTCTCTCGGCTCGCCGCCTTGTCTCCTTCGGCTCAATTTTCTGTCACTCAGACTTGTTGCCTTAACCTTCCCTCCTCTCCTTCCCGTCTGTCACTTTCCCCTTTTTTCTTCCTCTGGCTTTTTTCTCTTCTCTTCCTGTTTGCTTTTCTCCGTCTCTTTCATCTCCTTCCGTCTCCTCTGTTTCTCTCCCCGCTCTTCACTTCTCCCTCTGTTGTCTTTGTGTCTGTGTGTTTCTCTGCCTCTCTGTCAGTTCAGGCCAGTTATCTTATTGGCATGACTGGTTATCAGTAACAGAATTGCCAAAGCAGTTTGCAGAATATGGATTTTCTAAACCAACAAACAGCAGATTGAAGTTTTAGTTGCACAAATATTTCTGTGAGGCAGAGCGGCTCACTCTTGCCAGTACAGTAACGACCAGCTCATTTAAGACTTGCTAGAAGTTGAGTGCAAGCTAGTCGATTTGCAATACTGTTTGGCAAATGAAGCACTCATCAAAAAATCATTAAAAAATACAAGTGGCATCGACCGCTCACCAAGCTAACTAGCTTACCTGGAGAGCTGCAGGCTGGCCTGGCGAACACCAGACTGTCACCTCTGGAGTCTGGAAAGGCTCTTTTGGTCTTGTTGGTTTATGATGCAGATAATGAGAGGACTGCAGCGTCTGGCTCTGATTGGATCACCACTTGGACACTAACGAATCACGATCGTAGCCAGTGATGTAGCGCCTTGAGGTGCAAACAGCATTGTGAATTCAAATTCACGAGAAGCCGTTAAAAACAAGTCAGTGTGAGATAGTTTCATTTTGTTTAGTTTATTTGTGCCATAATGAAGACACAAGCATGTTCAATAGAGAAAAAAGAGCTGAAAAAGAGCTGATAACATTAACTACCTCCTCTCTTGTCTCTTGCTCTGTTTGGCTGAAATTAACCAGAAAGATTTATTTTCTTTGGCCCCACCCACTGATGTTTAATTCAACCAATGAGATTATTTCTATATCTCCACAGCAGCTCTGCCTCCAAAAATGACAAACTAGCTCAGTTTAAAGAGGCTGCCATGCTAATAGAGTTTGTGGCAAGATACTTAGCTAAAAAAAAAAAAAAGAAGAAGAAGAAAAAAAAGCAGATTCTTTAGCTCCGCCCACCAAGGTTCATCCCAACCAATCTGATCATTTCTGTCTCCACAGCAGCTCTGCCTCCAGAAGATCCAACCAACTCAATATGAACAGGCTGCCGTGTTAAGAGAGTTACAAAAACAAACAAACAAACAAAACACGTTCCTTAGCTCCGCCCACTGATATTTAACCCGGCCAATGAGATTATTTGTGTCTCCAGAGCCACTCAGCCTCAGAGACATATCAACGTCTTTAATCTGCCAACAATCAACAGTTTGTACGTTCAAACCACGATGATGAACGACTTGGCTTGAAAACATATGAGCCATTACAGAGCAGTAGATCATCAGCAGTATCTATAATGATGAAAAGCTGTTACACAAATTTCCGCACTCGTCTCTCTCTCTCTCTCTCTCTCTCTCTCTCTCCATCCCGCCCACCAACCCTCCTCTCTCGTTTCACGTCTTTATCTGTCGCTGTTCATCTCTCGGCTTCGCGTCGCCTCGTCTCGCTCTCCGCCGCCGAGTCTCGTCCGGATCAGCTGGGCCCGATTTGAATCCCATTTGGGGAATCTAATTTAAATTCATGCGGGACGACTCGGCGGTGGCGGCGGCGGCGCGGTGATAAACATTTAGCGTCGGGGCGCCTTCGACTTATCAGGAGCGCCGGGGTCAGAGGAACTCCAGTCCAGGCCAGACGATGAAGTTGTGTGATGGGATTGAACAGCGTCGGTTGATGTTGATGTTTTCGTGGCCTCCGGTCGCCACGGCCACCGCTCAGGAAGTTCAATACAAAACACACACACACACACACACACACACACACACACACACACACAGCAGCTAATGCATCCGCTAATGAAAAAAGTCCTGCTTCAGTCGCTCTAATCTGCTTTGAAGATGCGGACTCGTTTCGTCATGCTCCCTCACTCAGCCATTTTAAATCTCTCTCTCTCTCTCTCTCTCTCTCTCTCTCTCTCTCTCTCCATCATATGATAAGATGCTCTCTCGTCCTCTTGTCTTTTGTTTTCTCTCCCTTTCTCTCCCCGTTTTCTTCTCTCTCGCCTTCCCTCCTTCTCTCTCCCCCTTTCTCTCTCTCTCTCATTATCACGTGTGCTCTCTCGCCCTCCCTTTGTCCTTCTCTCTCTCTCTACCCCTTTAGCTGTCTCATGTTCTCACTCTCCTTTTCTCTCTGTCATATTCTTCTGTTCTTTTTTCCTTTTTGTTTCTCATTTTTTCTCTCTGGATCGGTCTCTCTCACTTTTCTCATTCTCACTCTATTGCTCTCTCTCTCTCTCTCTCCTCTCTCTTTGACGCACTCATTTATCCTCTCTCTCTCTCTCTGTCTCCCTTTGTCCCCTCTCGCCTTTTCTCTCTCCCTCCTCCCTCTTATTGTCTCTTGCTCTCTCATTCTCTCCCTCCCTCTCTCTCCCATTTCTCTGTCTCCCATTTCCTGTCCTTGTTTCTTGTTGTTTTTCTTTTTTTCACGAGCAGAGCAACAATGTGGTTTCTCCTCGTTGCATGTGAGTCTCGTTCTGACGGCTAACATCCATGCGAGCCTGTGCTAGCGTGGCTAACAGATATAATACACCGGATGCGGAGAACAAGCCAACCCCCCCCACCTACACACACACACACACAAACACACACACTTTATAACTCCCCACAGACAATAACGCTGCCGTTCTCACCCTGTCTGCCCGAAATAATGAATAGTATTACAGCGCGCTGTGTGAATCATAAAGTACGCCGCTGCTCGAGCCAAGACGCGAGTTTTTATAGATCAGCTGTACAGCCGCTGCCGGTTGAGGGGTTTGTGTGCAGTTGTAAAATTACAGGCTGTGGCTGCAGTAAACAGCCCTGTAAAACATGTGGCAGTACATATAGAGACGATACGCCTACATCTGTTCTGTTCTATTCTATTCTGTTCTATTCTACTGTGCTCTGTTCAGTACATATAGAGACTTTACGCTACCCCTGTCCTATTCTAGTCCAGTCTAGTCTGTGTTTTATCAACTGAGACAGTTGTATAAATTCGGCAACGCCACATCATTTTTTCTATGATGTGATGTGAAACAGTGATGTGGTGGATGGAGCCTGGTGGTGGGTTATGAATGAACTGGTGACAGTGACGGTCATTTCCATCGGACACCAGTGAAATATGGAGAAATTTGCACTGCACGCGTGTTAACTTTCTAAGTGTTTGTCAGTTTTAAGCATCACCAATAAATTAGGAGTGTCTAGTTCCTGTTTACAGACACGGTTACCAGCACATGCCAGTTTCGACTGAATAATAATAAACTGAATAATTTAAAATTTCATGTTTTCGTAGCTGAGAGCGCCTCAGTTTTTTACAGAGCATAATGTGATGTGTGCCAGGGAGAGATCGATGTAGATCAATTTTATAATCCAAACATGGGGGACAGTCCAGCTGGTATAAACATAAAGATAGCTGAAAGGATCATAGCAATTATAATAATGTCAATGTTATTATTTATTTTATTTTTATTTTCTTATTTCTCTCCCCAGCATCGTCAAACTGTGGTGGGCTGCCACAAATCAGTACCTTAGTGGGAAATACTGTATAATATAATAGGATATAAACAGTCTATATTATGTTACCGTATTTCCTCAAATAAAAGCCGGTACTCAATTATTGTAAAAGCCCAAATACAGGCCGGGGGATAAAACGAGGGAAAAAATGGAGGGGAGAGGGGAGAAAAAAATTTACTGGGAGAGGGGGAAAAATAGGCGCACTGACTGCCAGCACTTCCCCCTCTCCCAGTCCAAATAATGGAAGCAGATCAGAAAACAAGGAGGCTTTGTACTAAAACATGAGTCGACATAGTTATCAAATAGAGAGAACTACAAATAAAGGCCTCTCTCAAATAAAAGCCTTCATCCAATCCAGAAATCCATAAAGACCCCGCCCACTATTTGAGAAAGTACAGTGTGTCATGTTATCCTCATGGTATGCCAAGTTGTGTTATGTTATGTTGTCCTGTGTTAGCAGACGATGTGATATGCAGTATGATACAAAGTGCTTCAGTTGTAATGAGTCCTCCCGTCCTCCAGGTGGCGGTACAGGCAGCCAGCAGACCATTCTCCATGAGGAGCAGTGGAAGATGCCGGCTCTGCCAGCGCTACTGCTGTCGATTTACGTCCTCCTCCTGCTGCTGACCATGGCACCGCTCTCCTTCAGCCAGGCCAACACCCTCTCCGCCGTCCGCATGGGTGAGTCTCCGCCCCCTGACGCGGGTTCCAATCCCAGGGCCACTTCCTGGATGGATTTGTTGGATTGTTTTTCACTTAAAAGTCAAACACAGTTTTTCCTTCTTATGTCAGTGACCCTCAGCCTGGGTTTGATTCCCACGTCCTGGTTCTGTTATCCAGCTGAGTGAATTTTAGTACCTGGCATGGGATTAAATCTGAAAGTACCATTTTTCAAATCCCAGCCGTCTTCGCTGTCTAGATCAGTGAGTTTCTGAGTGTCAGCAGGTTTAAATCCCATGACATGTTTCTGTCATGTAGCAGCATGAGTTCTGGTCCTTTGGTTTGGGTTCAGGTCCTGCTGTTCTTCAAAACCCTGCAGTGTTTTCCATCCAGTTGGGTGAGTTTCTGACTCTCAGCTTCGTGTATTGACTCCCACTGCAGGCTAAAATCTCACTGTCCTTTACCCAAATCCCAGCACTGCCTATTGCACATTCAGGTGAGTTTCCATCCTCAGTTTGGCTCCCAGTCACATTTATTTTCTCCTGAAGTTCATTGTCTGTAGTCCACATAAGAGTAATTTGAATCCCTCTGGCCATCAAAAACCCAACAGGCTCTGCCATTTGACCAATTGAGTCCTGAAATAGGTTAAAATCCCGTTAGCCTCTCACTACCCCACTGGGATGGTTTCAGATCTCTCTCCACATCCAAAAACTAAACACCACCTCATTTTTGCAGCTTTTTGTATCCAGTTTCCTGATTTCAAATCCCATCCATGTTCACCCAGAACTCTTTTCCCCAAAACGTCCCACCGCCGGCCCCAGAATGGGCTCAAATCCCAGTCACACTTCAGGCACTCGTTCAGGATAAGGGAATCTTTTTATTTCAATCTAAGGGTCTGAACTTCCAACTGAAATTGAACCCTTCTCACTTTAATTGGTCTTTCTGTGTTCCTGAAAAAGCGACAACCAAAAACACCGGTTCCAGAATTGGTACTGAAGAAACTGTTAAATTGAGTTTGAGATCATCACAGCATCACAACCACCGTTATAGTTATAGAAAAACAATAATTTATGCTTTTTTTCATTAGAGGACATTATCCAGGGATAACTTCCAGCAGATACCAGTAACTATAAAATACAGCAGGATGTCTGCCGTTCTTATAAAGATGTTCCTGGGTCTACATCTCTCTTATATCCCTGCACGAAATGAAACACTCGGCAGTTGAGAAACTGGAGCCGCTCCTGCCACTGCACCCCATTAGAATAAACAGTGGGCAGTCCATTAGAACTTAACAAAGCGAATGGTAGACCAGGGACCAGTTTGCAAGAATTTAACAAGGAGAATGGCGAAGCAGCGGACAGTTTAGTGGACAGTAAAATTTTACAGCTTGGCAGCAAATTTGTTTTTCCCCCACTCACTTTCTCCCCTAAAAACCTGCAGTTAAACGGTTAAATGAGTGCAGAAAAAAGAGGAGGGGAAAAATGACAAAAAGGAAGAATTCTTATTTACTGGAACAATTCAGTCAATATTCGTTTCAAAATGAGATATCCACCACGTGAAGTGAGTCTTTTCACAAAATAGTGCTTGGAGACCAGATCTTTCATCAGTGTTTTAGAGTAAGTGAGTGTTGAATGATGACTGTGTAGCATTCTGGAAATGAATGCCAAATTAATTGGTTTCAAATTACAGCCCAGCTCCTGGTGGAAAGTGCAATTAATTCATTTACCCAGAATCCTGCAGTCTCTGCAAACAGCAGTGCAACACATTATCATCCTTCTCTCTTCCTCCTTTGGCACAGCACAGTCTTCCAGCTCCTTTTTTTCTTTGAACCTGTGCATTGATGCTCGCACTTTCCCCGCATCATTATTTTTAAATGATTCCCCTCACTCGTTATTCATCCGCTCTGTTGTTTCTGCAGCTCTCTCCTTCGTGTTCTGACGCCGTTCTGTGTCTGCCCGCTGTTCACCTGTGTCTCCATTTGCCATCTTGATTTATTTTTCTAGGTGCTCGATGTCTTTACAAGCCCCTTTGGGGTTTTGCATCTTGGTCTCATCCGCACTGCTTCCATTTCTTCTTCTTCTTCTTCTTCTTCTTCTCCTTCTTCTTCTCCTCTCCTTCCACCTTTTAATCCCAGGTTGTATCATTTGTATGTGCAAATAAGCTTCAGCTCGATCTTAAACGGATCGGGGAGTATCTCCTCCCAGCGTCGGTGTTGAGTTTCTGTCTGATTCATCCGGGCCTGTGATCCTCTCTGCTATCAGCGCGCGATACTTTCCGTCCTCACCACACCCCGGAGTGGAAGATTAACTCCAATAAAAGGAGAGACTTAACATTCCTGCAGAAGTTCAACTCCCACTCTCGGTTTCTCCCAGGCCCCTCTGCCCTCGTCCTCGGAGCAGATAAGGGATTTTCGTGTTCGTCTCGCAGCCCTGATGGCTGGAGTTCAAATCCCTGTCGCTTTTATCGTTCGGAGGCTTCGCTAACTGGCGGGCACTTACACACGTTGCCATGGCAACCAGGCCACTGAGCTGTGTGTAATGACTCACCTTTCACTCTCCGTTTAATAACACACGCGCGCACACACACACACACTCAAGTTCGTCTTATTTTGCACACGCAGTGAAGTGTGCACGCGCCCATGCACACACACACACACCGCTCGACTGTCTTTCATTTGGTGAGTGGAGCTTATTCCTTAACAGCATGGAATTATCTCTTTTACCTCTCAGCAGGATCATTGAGTTAAATCAATGTCTTTGTTGTTTTTCATCTGTAACTGTGCAGACTTTATATGCACTGGATATTGAACTGTATGGAACAATATTATGCTAAGGGGCAAACAAGTGCAGCCTCTGTGGTGATAACATGTACACATAACTAATTATCAATTTATTTGATAATTAGTTTTAATTGACTTTAGCTGCCCTCATGTATTCTGTAGAGAATACAAGGCTAACTGGCTTGTTTGCAACCAAATTGTTAGCAAACAGCTCATATAGCATAGTACTTAAGTACTTTTCATGTAACATACAAAACATGAGTAAAGGCTGTTTTATGCTTGTAAGACATGTTGGACAACCAAAATGATGTCAGAGAGACAGAATAAAGTGTCGTCCGACAGTGTCCTGCACCTGTGGAATATGTGTCAGGTCGCAGACGCTGTCGTTGGTTGTCTTATATTTTCATTGGCTGGATGGACCGGGAGTTCTGTTGTTGTCATGGAGATGGAAAAAAGCGATCCAAATGATTTTCTGATTGATGGTCATATTAGTTGCTTTGGTAAAAACATCCGCTGGCTATAAAACAATTAATATATAATAAATCCATGAATCTAAAGTAATGGATGAGTTTGAGGAGAGACTGGGGGAGCAGGTGAGGAAATATCCTCACCTGTATGACTCGTCACTTCAAGACGCCCAAACAAACACGTTACTTCCTTGTCTGATTTATCGGCGCACAGACCACAACGTG
>OMLF01031927.1:19703-31800 GCA_900302615.1 Holocentrus rufus
CAGTTATCTTGGAATCAAACTCAAACTGAATACAAAAATCTCACATTTCTACCAAAAGCAACTTTCCTCTCCGACCTCTGTGTGTGTTGGTGTGACTCACATCTGACCCCACTAGACCCACAGGCTGAATGTTAGTCAAAGGTCAGAGCCATTACAGCACAAACACACACACACACACACATACAGAAACACACACACACACACAGACACATGAAAAGCAAACACTGAGAGAAGGGGAAAAAGACAGAAACACACAGAGAAACAGAGACAGCAGCATCCACCCACCAGAGACAGAAGAAGTAAACAAATCCTTCACTGGTGGAGTGGCCTGGAGCCTTAATTTGAAGGATTGTGCCGTTTGAGAAAACCACTAAATTTTTACACACACCCTAAGGGTCGACTTTAACAAAGTATCTCTCCACTCTGAAACTCCAGGCAAAGGCTTGTCTCTAACTAAGCCTTCGCATCAGGTTCAGGCTGAAGTCTACCTCGACTGAGACCTAATCAAGACCTGGACTGAGCCGGTGAGAACAAGACGACGACCAGGACCATCACGAAAAGGAACAGAAGAAGAACTCTGGTAGGAAGAGCCGCAAGCGAAAAGAAAAGAGTGTCACCTGCAGAAAGTTCAAATCCACCGACAGAAAATCCCAGGAGAAATCCGTCACAGTCCCGCCCACACGGTTTGATTGACAGGTGATCTCTGGGAAGTGCACAAACACCACAGCAATGCAACTGGTGCAAAATTTTTCACCTTTTTTGCAGGTTTGGGGCCGTAGAAGACTTCGCTAAGCTGCGCAAATTTGAAACAGCATCTTTGTGTCTTTTGTTTCGTGTTCACATTGTTACATTTGAAATCAAGAGACAAACGAACAAAACCAAGCCAGAGTTATTTGTCCAAACAGACAATTAAGTTTGAACGTTGGCTACTGTCTGAACATGATCACATGACAGTCAGATGATCAGGTTTTTAATTCTCCATTATCGTCCATTATCGTTTGAGGGTGTGAAATATCCATTTGCAGTCGTTGAATGCAGTTAGTGAGAACTGAAGGCCAAAATGGAGAAACAAAGACACATTTTCAAATATACCTGGCTTAGTGTGAAAGATCTGAAACTGGGATAAAGGTTATTTATTCTAAGGCAGTGATCATTCCAGTGTTTTCCGTGGCTCCGGTGCAGTATGACTGGTTCACCTCCAAGCTGAAACTTGCTTGTCAGTGTCACGTCAACGCGACCCGACCAATCAGAATTGTCAGAATCTAACAAGGCGGGACTTAAAACATATCAACAACATCTGGAGTGGCAGCTCAAGTTCAAGTTGATGTAACCAGATGTAGTAACCAGATGGAGCGATACGCTGTGAGATGGTGCAGCGTTACGCCTTGCTGCCTACGCTTTCATAATAATCTCTGCCTAATACTTTATCCCCCAATTAATTAGTCACATTCAGATGTTCATGTTGCACTCGTTCGCTCTTATTTCTGTGCTGTACTGAAGTGTGTGGGACTGATTGGGATGTTCGTCACCACATCTCACACTCAGTGACCACAGACAGCGACAGACAAAACAAAGATGGCCGCACCAGCAGAACAAGCCAAACTGTCATGGTGTCATTTACCAACATGGGAACTGATTCGTTTCTGTTTTTGTTTTTGAAATGAAGTTTTTCTAACCTTGCATCTTCACAACGTAATCCTGTGTACAAATACGGTACAGGAATACATTGGAGTAAATATCAAAAAACAAGACAAACTGCTGCGGTGACTGATGATTTAACACAACAATGTTCTATAAAGGCTGAGATGTGAATATAAAGTCTGTTGTATTTAGAGGTTCACAGCTAGGACCAAAGACTGAGGGCGAAAAACAACAACAACAACAATAACAACAACAATAACAACAACAAGGATGTCTCTTGTTCCCGCTCACGTTCTTGATCCAGGCATTTTTTTTCCTCTGGGGAGACGACAAGTCGCTGAGCCTCCCGGCTTCCTCGCTGCACCACAACGCTCCATTTAAACCAATACAAATGGTATCCGCTCTTGTTGGAAAAGGTGGCCCACCCTGAAAAAAATCAATGGAAGGGGAAACAGACACACGCACACACACACACATGCACGTACGCAATCATGCCAGCTGTGCGCACAGACTTCTTGTTTGCTTTTGAATCGACTGCAGCCACCAGAGTATTGCAGTGCTCTTATTCCACCCACGGGCAGACAGAGCAATTTGTTGTTTTTATTCTCCTTTTGTCTTGTCTTGTCGCATCTGTCGAACTATATCTATGGCCCCCAGAGTCCAGACTTCCACACACATATCAAAGCACGTCAGCTACAGTATCTGCGTAGCTTGGTATGGCGAGTGCAGAGGTGGGAAGTGACAAGCAAGCCTGTTAGTCAATTTTTCTGAAGTTGCAGAGCCTCAAGGGATGAAATAAAATAACCCGCTACTCTTTTTTTTTTCTTTGCCTCTTTTCTTCCTCTGTGCAACGCCAAAGCCTGATAGAGGTAGTTTCATCATTCTGTCTCAGGTGCTGCGTTGAGTGCAAAGCGCTGCGAGAGCAAATGTAGGTTGCAGTTCTACACTCTAAAAGACTCTTTACATTAATACGAAATGACGTTTCTGCACCGGCAGGCAAGGAGGCAAGAGCGAAGACGTTTACCACAAGGGTAAAAATTCAAGTTGAAACGGTGTAATTTTTGCATAAATTCAAGAAAGGCTTTTTCACTGAGCAGTTTTGACAAACACGATTGTCTCAGTGTGATTCACAGGAAACAAAGGACACAGGAAAACAAGTAAGGATACAAAAAGGGACAGAACAAGCGCACCGCAAACTCCACGAAACCGGGTCACAGCTTCTGTTTGAGTGTGTGTGTGTGTGTCTACATAACAACACATACTGAAAGTGTGTGCGTAGGTATGAAAGCACTGAGGCTTATGATGCTTTACACACAGACATGAATGACAGTCTGCAGTGAGGTAAACAAAGAGGAGAGGGGCATCTAAGGTGAGTTAAAGGAGCAGTTTTGAGGTTACTGTCCCTTTAACTTAACAGCTAAAGAACACAAATACTAAAATCATATTTGTGTCCCAACAATGATATTTCACATCAGAAAAAGACAAAACAAAACAAAAAAACTGGTCTGGAAAACCTCCAGTCATTCCAAAGTTACACCAGGCTTTCTCTGTTTTATCTTTGTTTTTTTAATCTTTTGATGATGAGTAATATAATAACAGGATGATGTTTATTTGTTCATTAGGCTCCTCGTTAGCTGCTACAGTTGCTGACACACACTGAGATTTACACTGCAAACTGGCTGAAAGATCAGTAACAAATCCATCTGTTCAGGAAAAAATAAAGTTCAGCTGGGATCAACTTTCACTCTGGTTAAAAAAAAAAACAACCAAACAAAACAAAAACAGAAACAGATAGAAATCCGACAGATGGGTCGTCAGGCCTGTGTGGACATCAGGCCGCTCTCGTCCAAAATGAATGGAGGTGGACACGGACGTCTTCCTCTTATCGCCTCCTATCTGTCCGTCTCTCTCTCTCTCTCTCTCTCTCTCTCTCTCTCTGTCAGTGCTGGTCGTACAGCCGGGTGGTGTGTGTGTGGTCCCGCTGACCCACAGAGGCTCATGGTGTGTAAACACAGATAGTGTCTAAACAGCGATGAGGCTCTCCAACCACCAGCCGTTTATCTGGCCTCTCATCTCGCCCCTCGGGCTGAACTAGATTTTTACCCATTTAGGTTCCAGAAAGTATCTTATGGAGTTTTCCGATAAGAGGAGGCACTTTTTTTCTGTGTGTGTGTGTCAGACCCTGAGCACATGACAACAACAAACAAACAAACAAACCCCGACCTCCCTTGGGAATGTAGGTTGGTCTGCTGGTTGAAGCTCCATCACACTTATATTGAGTGAAATATTCAAGATGCCATTGTTTTATGGCTGCAGCATTACATCTAATAGAAAAGATCTACATGTCTTGTGCATCATTTTACACACATTTCCCTGGAATTCAGCAGGACAGATTTGGGATCTTTGGAAACCTTGAGATCTAATTAATTCCGCTGGTGGGACTAACATGCCTGAAAAGGTTCAACTTGGATTTTCTTGATTTGTTTCTTGAAGTGTCATTTTCTTGATGCTAGTGGCCTGATCTGCTTTATTCTTTCCCTGCAGACATTTATCCCACTGGCAGATTTTTTTACCTTGTTTGAAGGAAAAAGGATTTTAACTCTAAATATGAGACTAAGGGACTTGTTAAGATATTTTCCCCAGTGTGCAGTCCTGCCTGTAGTTCCCCAAGGTTATCATCAGACCTCAGTCAACTGCTACCTGCACATAATAATTTTTGGAGTGACACTTTTACCACACGAGGACTATTCAGAGTGTCGGATACGTTGCCATTTTACTGTGATTGGATGAACCATCTGGCGCTCTCTGTATTGTGCTGAACGGCGAAGCCCAGCTGTCTATTTAAGGAAGGACAAGAGGAATAGCCTTCTGGTTCACCCGAGACTCTTAAATTATTTACGAAACACAAATCAAATCCAGCACAAACCCAGCAGCACTGTGTCGGCTGAGGAGCCTTTACAGAGTGTTTTCCACGCGGCGCCTTCAGTCCGGTGTTTATCACGCAGCGCCCACTGAGACGGGAAAAGAAGGGAGGATTAATTACACCGTCCATTTGAACAAGTCATTTAATCAAGTACTGAGTCTGAGTATTTTTCTTTCTTCAAGTGAGAAAACAATCTGCCAGTGTTTTGATATTGTGTCACTTTATCTCACCAAACCCACCCATCTGGTCTTTCAAACACACTGGAACAAACGTGTGTATTCAACTGCACTCTGCATGTGGATATTTGAGTAATGAACGACGTGATCTCACCCTCACATTCACATCTGGTATTTGTGTGTGCGGTCTCCTTATTTGCATCCTGTCCGCTTTGTGACCGCCTCGCATTTTTCACCACGCGCTCACTATGTGAAGCTGAGCCGAGCCAGTGGGGGGCGGAGGAGGGGGAGGCAGCGGCAGTGGCGGCGGCGACGGTGGCGACAAAAATAAACATGGCAGGTGTTACTGTACAGCCTGCGGTTACTTTTTCCTTTTCCATCTCCAGTTGGAGGAAATAGAAATGATGACAAGTTGTTTTCACCGCGGTGGAGCTCGCAGCTGCCGGGAGCCTCACACCGCTGCCAGACGTCAAGGGACGAGATTCAAATCTATTTTTGGTGGTTTTTTGATCATGGCAGGGAGCAGAGGCAGTGATGATGTCACACGACACGCGGTGATGATGTATCCCCCCCGTCCCCCCGCTGTATGGATTACTACCGATCACAAACTTTGCATTTCCGCTCTTGTGCATCTGTCCACATTGTGTTGAGATCTCATATTTCATGGACGATGGAAATAAAGTCAGCAGCAGCTAATTCTGCAGGTTTACGGTCATTAGACAAGATAATTTACAGTCTGAATTTAATTTGTTTGAGGCAGTTAAAGGTCGTTTTTAACGGGTCTTATGTAGGAGGCAACAAAAACATGCTGGAATCGAGCAGATGGCAGGTGGGCGGGTCGTTAGATTTAGCTCCATTTACTGTTGGATTTTGTGTTTTCATAAATGTTTTGCATTGTCTATATAATTTGATCTATTAGGCTGAGATCACATAGGAGGTGGACCACGGGCAGTTTTTCCTTGGGCCACATCAAAGTAGGATCCTTTTCAACTCGGGGCACTTCAGGCGCTTCCTCAAAACCAGCGAGGCACCAGGAGTGGATAAACGTGAGGCGCCTGGTGCACAAAAGCAGAGCGCAAAACGCTTCAGACTCTGGATTGGTCTCCGTCCGTCTGTCCCATGTGATTTCTGAGCCTCTGCTGGTCTGTTTTGGAAGAAAATTGGTGGAATGATGGATTTGGACATTGGGGTCTGGTGTTTTGAATATAAACCTGATTGGTCCACCACAGCGCCACCAACAGGCCAAAATGTCCCCTAGCAGCAGCATCTCAAACACCAAACATCACACACATACACACAAATAAAAAAAACTGTAAAAATTTCATCCTGGGTGATGATTGTGAAAGACATCATGGTCACTGATGACTTCTTCCCTCCCTGTGTTGGTCAGGTCCGCCTTGAAAACGTGATTTATTTAACCCAGATCTCACCTGGTTAAATAAAGGTTAGATTTAAAAAAACGGAATGAAAGTAATAATTAAATAAAGTAGTACTGAAATAAAAGAAAACATGGGCCTTGCTTCTTACTTTTACTTTCACTTTGTTTAATTCTGCACTTGCACCTTGCTCTCATGTACTTTATAACTCTGGCTTTGACAGGTGCTCTATAAATAAAGTTTGTTATAATTATTATTATCACTGTTGTTGTTGTTGTTATCCAGACACAGATAGCATTTTAACACTGGGTCAAACACTTGAAGTTATTTCCAGATATTCTTTAAGCCAGCTTTAGTCATTATGTGTGCTGTGTGTTTATTTTGTTTGTTTGCAGTGTGATTTTTATCGTCTAATGTCTTTCACAGGCCTTGCATCATCTCCTTGCTCTGAATGTATCGTACTGCTTTTCTGCTGCCAAGTGCATCAGGACAGAGGACAAATTCCTGCATAATTATCGTGCTCGGCCTGTGAAGGGATTCAGATGATTATTCTCTCATCGTGGTTCCCTCTGCCCGTGTTTAATCTTCCTTCTTTCCCCCTCCAGCGGCCATTTTGGACGACCAGTTGTCGTGCGGTCGTGGTGAGCGGCTGGCGCTCGCCCTGGCGAGGGAGAACATCAACAGTCTGATGGAGGGTCCGTCCCAGGCCCGAGTGGAGGTCGACATCTACGAGCTGCTGAAGGACTCACAGTACGACACCACCGACACCAGTGAGTCTCCACCTCGCTTGTCCTCCATCACTCTGACACGGAACACAGCACAACACCTCCACCCTGACAAGTCATTCAGACTCAAATCTTGTTTTTCTTCCAACAAGGTCAATAATCTGCCAGTGGGATTAAATCAAAGAAAGAAATAAGGGGAAGTCGGGAGCGTTTGACCCCGACTTCCCCTTATTTCTTTCCCACCTAAACAGTTTCTCATTTTCTTCCTTTAGAAGATCAAAAGTCCCATCTTTCACTCTCCTCTCCAGTATTCAAATTGTTTTTCTTCCAACAAGGTCAATAATCTGCCAGTGGGATGAGATAATCCCACTTGTTTCCAATGCTAATCAACTTGTCTCCAGAATTTTCTTGAATCAAGTGTCATTTTCTTGATCCTAGTGGGCTGATCTGCCTTATTCTGCCTTGTTTCAACACATTTATACTTTAAATTCCTGAAAAATTCCTGAAACAATAAAACTGCATTGGAGACAAGTGGGATTATCTAATCCCACTGGCAGATTTTTTAACCTTGTTTGAAGAAAAATAAGATTTGAAAACTGACTTGGTAAGATGGGCATTTTTTGCGACATGTGTAGTGTTTTTGTTTGTCCTCATGACCATGAAAAGGTTTTTTTGAACCACCCAAATTTCATTTCACAAAATCCTGTTTTTGTGGAAGCGCCCAAATGTGGTTCAACGCCGCGTTGCCACCTGGATCCTGAACTCACACCTGACATTTCAGCAGAGGCAAACAGCAGTAAGTGCTCAGTGTAAGTAAGCAGGCCGCGGCAATAAAGCGCTAACCTTTATTTAACAAGGCAGGTCAGCGGTGCAAGAGCAGAGGTGCAAATTGGTCTAACACACTCAATGAGCCTGAACTGTAAATACCACACGTGTTTCTGTGAGCAGTGGACAGTTCAGCCTAATGAATCTGTATGGAGACAGACAGACAGACAGACAGACAGACAGACAGACAGGCAGACAGACAGGGGTAAACATCTAAATTCACTCAAAGTGCTTTTTTATTTGCAGAACGCCACTCTGCAAACTCAGGTCTAGCGCTGCCTGTTTTTTTCCAGATTCAGCGTCTGCAGCGTCGGTGTCAAACAAGGTCAAACTGCGCGGCGCGGTGACAGTTCGCTCGCTGTGTTATACATGAGCAGCTACAGAACAGCCTTATTGATTGCAAAGTGCCTCCGGTGCAAAAAGAGACTTCCCGGTGGAGGGGCAGGGGGAGTTCATATTTTCACACATGCACACACACACACACACACACAGGAATGCGGATGCACAGGAACACACACTCACACACACACAAACAGAGGCAGTGCAAAAACACATGCACACACTCACTTTTGCATTCACACTATACACAAAAACAATCACAAACACATTTATATGAACATTTCTGTCTCCTTCTCACTGATCATCTCTTACCAAACACACACACACACACACACACACACACACACACACACAAAAGCTTTCAGCCCTCAGTTTTGTTTCATTAATAAATACATGCAGGCACTCGCAGCGATGTCTGTCTCAAAGATCTGTAAACAAACGGGACCAGACCCTCACTCGTCGTGTGATTTTGCAGATGCAGATTAAAACGAGTCAAATGCCAGTTGTGCTTCTGAAATGTGTTTTAACTGGAGCAAACAAATAAATAAATCACAGACTGCGGACCTGCAGGGAATCAAATTTGTTTTGTTCCCTTGTCGTAATTGTTTTTTCAGAGTAAATATTCTGAAACAAACACTGTCTAAATATTACAAGGTGCTCGCAGTCAAGAAGAGGAGCAATTTGAAGATGTAATTGTGTAAACGCAGGCTTTAATTTCCGTCTCGTTTTATGGAACATAGCTCGCAGAAACGTCTGGCTTCAGTTTGTCTGCCGGCCTGACGACCACGATGTGATTGACAGGAGGCGGTGCCTCATCCAAACTGCAAAGAACAACAGCTGCAGCTGAAAGTTTTTCTTTGAAGAGGAAAACATGGAGATGAGAGGCAGAAAGCAGAGGTGTGTTTCCCTCAGTGCAGCACATGGAACAAAGATACAGGTTAGAGCAGGAGGATGATGTCATCAACAAGTGACCTGGGCAGAACTCTGTTACTTTATATCAATTCAATAAGCCCAAACACAGGTGGGAAAACACCACAGGTCTGCATCATCAAATCACCCAGAAGACGTTAGAAATATATATTTGTAAAAAGATCTACAGAATAAAGTCTGAATTAAACTCTGAGTTAAAGTTGCTGAGATCAGACAAACATATTCAACCCAATTAAGTTTCAGCGCCAAGGTGTCCTTATTTATTTATTTATTTATTTATTTACTTTGCAGAATTGCTGACAGCAGCCTGTGAGTTCACTGTCTCCCTGTTTTCCGTCTCTGAAAGTGCATCTTACTTCCTTTTAATGATGTGTATTTCCTGTTACAACAGGATGTTGGGGCGGGACATTTTATTTACATACGGGAGCTTTACATTTACATTTTGTGTGTTGATGTAGTGAAGTTTGATATAACACACCTGTATAAAAGCCCTGATCATTTCTTGACACGGGGCCTGTACGTTGTTCTCTGCAGGGTCAGGTGGTTTTCAGTGAACCGGGGACAAATCTTTGTCACAGGAGGTCTGAAGTCCAGTCCAGTTATCGGTGTTTGTCCTCTCACAGACTTGACATAATGACGCAAAGCGCTACAGTTACAGCTAACGTCACCGCACGTAAGATCAAAATGTGCGAGGGCTGAGTCAGCCGGTCCAGGGTGTTGACAGTCTGGACTGGCAGCCGCGCTGTGAACATCACGGGAGTTCATTTCATTTCACGAGACTTTTGAGAAGAATCAGTGAACCGAACGTCTTTCAGAATGTAAATGTTTCCAGCCTGATGTTCTGATGCTTTGCTGGCTGCTGCTTCACAGAGATGGATTAAATTTACCAACTGAACTACAAACTTCAGATGTTGTTTTCTGTTTTGTAACTGAATTGGAGAGAATAAAATATCTTCGGTCGTGACAAACACACGTTCAAACTGTCACACTTAAGATTACGGCAAAGGAAAATGGGGAAGGGGGGGTTAGCTAAAAGTCAAATCACTGCGGAATTGCCCTTTAATTGGTGAACTCATCTTCGTTAAGGATTCAGCAGGAGTGAGAACCTGCCGACTCCTGAGTGACGAGAACACGTGATTAAAAAGCATCGCCCGGGTAACAACGTGAGTCCAGCTTCATACAAACAGGCCTGGTGGATCAGATCCTGGTGCCGCTCTCTCTCTCTCTCTCTCTCTCTCTTTTTGTCAGCAGAAGAATTAGAGCGCTAATCAGCAGCAGACGAAGCGTGAATCCAAACGGACGTCCGGGCTGTAATTAATCGGCGGCGTCCCGGGCCGCTTTGACTGATGGCACCCGAGAAGAGAGAGAGAGAGAGAGAGAGAGAGAGAGAGAGAGAGAGAGAGAGAGAGAGCTGGAGCCCGTCCAGCTGTTCACTGATTCACTCCCATTTTTAACATCTCTCCCTCTTTCTCTCTCTCTCTCTCTCTCTCTCTCTCTCTCTCTCCCTCTCTCTCTCTCTCTCTCAGTGTGTCAGATCCTGCCGAAGGGCGTGGTCTCAGTGATTGGCCCCGCCTCCAGCCCGGCCTCCGGCTCCACTGTGAGCCACATCTGTGGGGAGAAAGAGGTGAGTCCCTCTAGTCCTGATGATCCAGATCCAGCTCACACACACTGCAGCGGTCTTCATCAGTCTGGATCGATGCGTGTCGATGCTTCTATTCCTTCTACCACCACGACTGCAGCTGCAAACATTATTACCACTATCACAACTACTGCTATTACTTTTATTTGTACTTCTAGTATTACTTCAATTACTGCAATAAATACTGCTGCTACTGCTTCTACAAGTACCACTTCTACTACTATTCTTAGTACTACTACTATTGCTGCTACTATTACCACTACTGCTACTATTGATACTATTGATAGATTGATCGATAGAACTTTGTGACTCTCTGCATTACTGTTACCCCTCATACAGCTGTTATTATGTTCACTATAAGTACTGCTGCACCTATTATTACTATGAGCAGAGCTACTACAACTTCTAATCCTGCTGCTTCATATATAAAATCAAATACTCACTGCTACTTTTCCAAAAGAACACAAATGATGAGCTAAGTGATGCAGGGTTTTGATTGGTGGTGGCTGTGAAGCAGCAGGAGTTTTAAATTGCATGTGCAGTGTTGTGGAGATGAAGTTTTAATTTGGATGTGGTGAATATTTGAGTGTGTGAGGCTGCTGAAGAGCTCTTGATGTGTCTGGACTGACACTTAAAAAGACGCAGAAGGCAAACTCTTCACTCGCGAGTCAAAACTGTCTTTATGGATTTTTCAAGGATCCACACCGTCTGTTTAACCAACATTTTGCCTGCTTTTGACACTGCATATTTATGTGTGTGTGTGTGTGTGTGTGTGTGTGTGTTTGGATATATCCTTGTGTGCCACAGAGAGAGTGAAAATATAATATCTCCAGGCCTTTAAACCTTAAGCCCCTCACCAGCCTTACATCCCTGTTAGCTTGTGTGACAGCTCGAATATCACAGGAAGCCGCGGATTTTGTGCCCAGATTTAAAATGAAGCTGTGCAGATCTGAGCGAAGCCCGGCTCAGCTAATTGCGTTCTAACACTCACTTCTCCACAGGTACGGACCGGGATTAAATATCAGATAAGATGTTTGGCCTCTGGCCCAATTTCTCATTCATCATAGATGAGATTAATCTCCAACTTTAAGGACGGCACAGCGCTGTGGGCCTCCGTCCGTCTCAGGCAGTGACTCCATCACTCGCCTCAGCAGGAGCTTTAAACAGAAATTGACTCACCTTAAACCTCCCGATGGCTCTGAAATGAGTTTGAAATGCTCCGCAGAGACTTAAATCACAATGAAACAGCTTTGTGAGAGCATCCCGCTCCTGTAATTTGATCTATTGTTGCTTTGAAACAGGACGCTTTTATTTGCTCGATGCTTCATGTTCACCTGCTGCAACATGAAGGAAACACTGATAATACAGTTTTCATGCACGAAAACACATTTTCAGATAAAAATATGACAAAAAAAGGCTAAGATGAACTTCATTGTCCCCATGGAGAAATATTTATTGGATGGGATTTCCAGTCTCTAACACGAACATGCACACAAATACAAACACACATGAAATCCAAACAC
>OMLF01031938.1:4188-31264 GCA_900302615.1 Holocentrus rufus
TTTTTTTTATACACACACACACACACACACACACACACACACACACACACACACACAAACACTACCTGTGCCTCCCTAAAGATGTACGGCCCCAGCTCGTGGCGGTTCTCCAGAATGTGCCGGGCCTGTTCAGGGGGGATGTCTATCTGCAGGGCGGGGGGCATGGAGGAGTTGATGAAACAGCTGATGATGGTGGAGATCTTCTGCTGGATGGTGGCCTCGTCACTGTGGGAGTGACACAGGTCCTGTAAACAGGGACGAGCGGTGGGAGAAGTTTTTGATACAAGAGATCATACAGTGAGTTCATTGCAATACACAACAGCTCTGATATGATATTAACTGCAGTAGCTATTTTTATGCAGACATGTATTTATGAGATGCTTTGACATTTGTGCTAGTATTTGATGGTGAGAACCCAAGGTGCTGCAATTATATGGTACCAGTATGCACCAACTGAACCATCAGGACGGCGGTCCTTCTGGTCCTTCTGGCTTCTTCCTACCTTGTACCTCTGCACCTCCAGCCAGAAGAGCACATCGTTCTCCAGGAAGTCTCCCTTCATGGAGACGAAGCGCTGGAACTGCAGGCAGGTAACGGGGTTGAGGAGGACCCGTCGAAACACCAGGATCTCCTTGGTGGAACTCATCCACAGCCCCTCGGCCTGCCGCAGGGACACATGGGAGAACGTTTGCGGGTTTGTAGGAGCGCTTTGTAATTTGGTTTAAGCTGCTGCACAAGAAACACACGCTCACTGCAAATATTTCCATCTTAACATGTCATTTAGTTTCATATTCAGTCTTAAAATCTATTTTTTTTTCAACAATTGAAAAAAAAAATTGCCAGTGGGATGAGATAATCCCACCTGTTTACAATGCTAATCAGTTTGTGTTCTTTATTTTTTCTAATCAAGTGTCATTTTCTTGATACTAGTGGGCTGATCTACCTTATTCTGACTTGTTTCAACATATTTATACTTCTCAGAAGTTCCCATAATTCCCAGTATAACTCCAGAAAAAACATGAAAGTACATGAAAGGAAACAAGTCGGGGATTTGGGTTTTAAGAAGGAAAAGATTTTGAGACTGAACATGAGACTAAATCAGTTGTTTCGATGTAGATTTTGTGCAGTGCTTCCCCCTAGGGATCATCATCATCTACATGTAAAGATCCTAAGCTGACATTTTACACAAAAAATAAATTTGCAGTGGTAGCATGCATATTATCTTCATTGGTAAAGATGAACAAGAAAGGCAGTGAACTATGAGTCTTTGTTCAGAGAAAATGAGAAAATGATGTTTTTAAAATTCAGGTGCAAGTGTTCAGAAAACCTGTTCTTTGCCAGAGCTGAGATAGTGTTTGTTCTGTAAAATGATAGCCACACTCTTGTGTGCAGTCTCCTTCCTGCAATCATCCTGCTTGAAGTTTGAGATGTTCATGTTTTATATCTGTGCTGTGCGGTGCAGACAGGATGGGAGGACAGGAACAGAGCGAAGACAATTAAAGGTAGGTTAGCAATGCTGATGCTCTAATCTTATTTATCCTGGATCCAATTTAAGAAAACTAGCCACAAGGCCGGAATGATGTTTGACACAGCCAGAGCATGAAGCCAAGTCGTGAACTAAATCACACATTCTGTTTCGATATGCCTTGTTTGTCTCTATTCAAAATATGCAGCTTTATCAGAGGATTTCTGCTTACCTTCCAAGCTTCTCTCCTCTTCTTGAGGCGGTGATAAGGCCTCTCTGAGAGCCTGTCTGCAGCTCGGGTCTGCAACACACATGCACATAACAAGGTCAGCAGTCAGACATCCAGTAAACTAGGGTTACACAGGGACACTGAACACCTCACGAGCCTCTCCGCTCCACGCCGGCCTGCTCTTTGTCCGAGGCAGTAACTGAAGCGCCCTTTCCCCGGCCCTCAATCTTTATTTCCTCTAATCCATGTTCCCTCTCAAGGACGCATTTACCTGTCTGACGTCCAGCTGTCTCACCTCTCACCCCTCCACTCGTCTCCTTCTCCAGCCTGTAACGCTAAACTGTGTCTACCTCTCATTACCTAATGAGAGGATCGGTGTGACCAAACAAGGTAAACTTGATAACATAATGAGGCGGAGCAGCAGAATCTGTGGTTTGTGTGTTTCCACCTGATGAGGTCACCTGAGAGGATGACTAGCTGCTAACACTATTTTGTGGTTTCTCATATAGCAGATGCACCAATACTTCTCTGATTTTGTTTTTATCTCTATCCTCTGTCAAGGCCATGACACAACATTATGAGAGGATGAGGGAGGCCAGTAAGTGCAGCAATGATGCTCAGCTGTGTTTTCATGATACGTCATTCCTTAAAGCCCATTTAACCACAGTGAAATAGTCCCAGTTTCCAGCTCTGGTCCCTGTTGCAAACTATACTGACAATCTCTATTGTCTCAATTAGTCAGCCATGTGTCATGCCCTTTATGACTGTGTGGTAGACATTTTACCACTGAACTTTATTCTCTAGGGTAATGCAGCCTTCACATCCCCAGGAAAAGACAGCAGATATGATTAGATACGAGCTACATATTTGGACGCTGAGAGCTACAATAATCTAGACCTATACTAAGAAAGCCAGAAAGTCCAAAATGCAACAGACCTTTTTCCATTTTGACATGAAATAGGTAAATACTGGTGTTACTAATTACATTAATTTAGGTTATGTTCTATTTAGGTACAGAACCTTAATTAATGTGATTAGTAACACCTGTGTTTACCTATTTCATGTCAAAATGGCTGCTGTGTAAAAGGTCTGTTAGCTTCCTTAACTCATAAGGAAGCATGATTAAACACATTTATGCTATTTTATCTGATTGCTGGGTTCCTTATGTATTTATTTGATTTGATTTATTTGCGCTTTGAATTTTGTGGTTTGTCCAGTGACCGTTGATGTCCATGTTTGTGGTTTTTGTGTGGTTACCTGTGTGTTTTGGTGACGTGCCATTTGCTGCCAAGACAAATTTCCTTTTGTGGACATTGTTAGTTAGTTTATCTATTCTATTCTATTTGTCACTTCAGGTTCCAGGTAGTAAATATAAATGGGATGGAACTCAGTGTTTGGCAAAGGAGCCTGAGTTCTCTGACTTCCTGGATTCTGACAGCACCAACAAGGAAATGCCTCTAGTCAAGTGCAGAGAATGATAATCATTATGCATTTCAAATAAAACCAACAAGATTAATCGTTTTCATCACAACATTCATTTTGTGAAAACCCTTTTGGTTTTGGCTCTGTTAGCTAGCTCACTAGACAGCATGTTCATGTTAACATGCAGATACAAGTAACTACACTGGCTCTAATTAGATGTATTAGCTAGTGCGCAAATGAGATGTGTTAATGGTTGCTAAAAATAAAAAGCTGACAGTAGCTGGGGTATCAGTGGTGAAATGATCAGGGAAAAAACAAAAGACAAATTAACAATGTGTACTGAATTCTGCTGAAACAGCCAAGTTCTAAGTTTAGAAACGCAACCAGCTGTTCACAGTCACTGTTACCCAGGAGCTATAACTCCAATATGGCCACCAAATGGGGTGTTATATCACCTAAAAGCCCTCTACACACACACACACACAATGCAGATGATGAGGAGTGTTTTTCCCAGATCTCCACCTTGTGTTTCTGCCTCTCTGTGAACTCTGCCGTGGCCAGAAACAGAGGCAGCCATGTTTTCTCAATATGGCTCCTGACGATGTGCTGAATCTCCTCAACTACCGGGTTGGAAAGACACTCCAGTTTCAGCCGCTCCGGTCCACCTGCCATACGCATTATCTACACACACACATACAGAGAAAACACACAGAAAACCAAGATCGGACATGCAAAAGAAGCAGCTGTGGACAAAGCAAGATTTGTTTCAGATTGAGGCTTGTTTGCATGTTCTCATGGACTTGATATGCATGGTAAAGATGTCTCAGCGTAGATGTCTGTAGATTTCTCTAAAACCACATAAAGAACATATGAGGAGGTATTTGAACCCGGAGGAAAGCTGCTCACAGTAGGAAACCCGAGTGGAAAAACTGCCTCCTTCCTGACTCCTGCTGCGCCCTCCGTCACTCCCACAATCCCTCTGTTCCCTTCATCTCCCTTGTCTGCTTTCACTCTTTCTGCATCGTTCTGGCCACATCTTCCTATTTATATCTCCTTTTTTCATTTTCTCTCCCTCATATTTTGCACACACACACACACACACACACACCCTTCCGAAATGAGAACCAGTCGTGGCAGTGGAAGTGGGAGAGTCAGCAGATGAAAGGAGGCCAATCTGTGACTGGAAGACTGAGTGATTGAGCGAGTGAAGGGCCAAAGCAGTAAAGCTGTCAGTCTCTCTACATCCCTCACGCAGACAAGAACCAAGACAGAGATGCAAGAGACCGTGCCAGACCCAATCCTACAGAGCTAGAACGAGCAGAATGAGCAGCCTCCTTCAAACGGACAACCCCGAGCATTATTCTGACGATATTTACGAGTCGAGGATGACAAATGACAATGGTCATGTGCCAGAGCTAAATTCACGATGTCAACAAGTACACTGTATGTCTCTTAGCCCGAAGAGCCGCAAGAACACCCCGAAATCATTGTTTTTGAGTGGTCATTTGGCTGGTACGTCCTATACCACACATAAAACACTTCTCTTTTCCATGACAGGGTTGTATAAATTTCTCTGACAGCCATCTCTGGTGTCCCGAAGGAGATTATCAGGCCCACCGCAAAGTGTCCCCTCTACTCGTCCTAACTCTTTACGCCATGCCCTCCTGCAGTAATCTCAGAGTCCAGGAACCGGGTCTCCAGCGATAAATGTCAGGAGAAATTTCATCC
The DNA here is from genome assembly GCA_900302615.1 of Holocentrus rufus. NCBI lineage: Eukaryota > Metazoa > Chordata > Actinopteri > Holocentriformes > Holocentridae > Holocentrus > Holocentrus rufus. The sequence continues at coordinate 9,033 of OMLF01031938.1, forward strand.
TACTGCCGTCGTTACTGGAGCTGATCTTCTCTGTCCTCAGGATCCAAAACCACAATCCTCTCATTCATCTCATCTTAATTCTAACCATGCCCGTCTCATCCCGCATTCTCCACCAACACCCCGCTGTCAGAGCTGTCAGCGTGCAGTCGCTAGGATGCCAAAGAAAGGGGATGGGAGCCTGTGTGGGAGAGCCGTAGCACCCCTTGTGTCGAACCTCAGCTGCAGCTCATATCCCGTTTTGTGGGTGTCATGGCACCTTGTTTCCCCCCCGTCTCTCCAATTCCTCAACAAAACCCTCACAATAATTCAAACGGCATGGAGGCTTAAAATTGTTTGTCATCACCTCACCAAAATGGGCACGTTTGTCATGTTGATTTGAAAGAACGGCGATGAATTTTAAGACACGCTCTAAACAAATGATGCGACTGACCGACGTACATCATTCTGTTGCTCTGCTGACGCGGGGCTGTCGGGCCCAAAGAAGTACTTCCTGTTGAGGTATTTGGATGCGATGTGGGACGATCTCTCCTGTCTGACCGCCTTGTCCCTCTGAGTCCTCCTGTACTGCTCCAGGTCCAGCCAGCAGGACAGGTGGATACTGAGGAGGATCACACATGTTCAGACAGTTCATGTAACATTCATGTAAACTGTGTAAAAGGTAGTGTAGGGGTTTTTTGCAAACACCAGGATGCTTTCTACACATATCTATGGCCATCTGTTGACTTATTAATATGAATATGATGCACATTTACACACCATATATAACTGTAAACTTACATAATCATATTCAAATATATTTATTAACTCCTGTATGAAAAGAAAGTGAAAGTGTTAAAGCCTGAGCCTTTGCATCAAATTTCAGTCTATACAAAAAGCATAAGGCTGAAATATAAGTTTTGTGTGTTACACAAGTCACCTGGCGTCATGCTTTTTGAGGAAAGACAGGAAGTGCCGGATCTCGTAGCGGTCGCGAAGTAAGGAACCTAAACGGTATCCACGGTAACGCAAGGATACACTGGACCAGAGTTCAGACTCCTGGGAGCCCGCTGACATATGAGGAGAAGAGGGCGGAAAGTGAGGAGAAGGAGGTGGAGGGGACCTGCACTGCTCCTCCTGTTGAGATGGAGAGAGGACAAAGGGAGAGAACAAACAAAAGAAAGAGAGAAACTATGTGTTCTGTTCGCAGATGCTTTTCTGAGAAAAAAATTAAATGTGGTACAAAACGCTCTACAATTACTTTTCCACTTCCAGTCACGCCTTGCAATGCCTTGCAGCTGTTGAAACATCCCTGTAAACCACAGTGTCAAATGGATTATTGCTTTTATGAAACAGCAGCAGCAAACGATTGTATGTGAAGTCACAGTGAATCAGCATTTTGAGAGCAGTGTTGTTAATTTGAAACAGGGTATCGGGGTGGACACAACATGGGGAGGGAGCATTTAGACAACGACTGAGCTGATGAGACGAATGGGTTGTTCAAAAATCCGTGATGGGTTTTATTGGTTGGAAGTTTTATTGACGCCTCATAATACATGATGAGGTAACCATTAAAGATGCACTGTTTTCCAGCAAATTACAGGATATAGACGTTTTTTGATTACAGGATGTTGATACAAAATATTTTTTAGGTATTTATTGACTTGTCTTTGAAAATTACGCAACAAGGGGAGGAGGTTATTTTTTGTCTTTTTAATGTGAATTTAAAAGGAAAGTTTTTTTTTAATGGACAGTTAAACAGCAATTAAATTTTATTCTTGATCCTTAAACAGTAGCTAATCAACATAGTAATAACAGTATTATAAACTTTATTTATATGCAAAACTTTTCTTAAACAGGGTTTGCGAAGTGCTTTACAGAGAAAGGAAGATGGGAAAAAGCAGTAAAACAATGGAACTGCAAGAACAGGATGAAATATAAATGATGAAAAACCTGAAACTGTGTGTTTTATAAATCATTTGAATTCCTGGATCCTGGCTGACCTGACCTGTTTCAGTCGGAGCTCTGCCTCTTCATACAGGCTCTGTAGTTCTCTGTACTCCGCACTGTCCACCCTGCGCACCTCCTCCTGCACACACACCTGGGGAAATACACACACAACCAAACATACACACATAAAGGAAATCCAACGCACACATTTTTCATGTCATCTGACAACGAAATTGTGAGACATTTCAGCGCATGTTCTACTTTTTGCTGAAATGTCAAATCGTAGCTACCTGCTGGTAGGACTCTTTGTCTCTGGTGAGCAGCAGAGTCCAGGGCTCCAGCAGGAGGGTCAGGCAGTGCTCCTCCACCCCGTCAAACAGCTCCTCAAAGGCCGGCATTAGTCGGTCGTACACCTCCCTCCTCATCTCTTCATCCACACCAATACTCCTCCTGGCAGAGCTGCACAGATAGGTGGAGTAAAGGAGCTGTGGAGAAGAGAAGAGAAGAGAAGAGAAGAGAAGAGAAGAGAAGAGAAGAGGGATCATAAAAATGTCATCACTTCAGAAACACTTCTCGTCACAATCATCATCACTTCCATCATCCTCCTCATCAGAGATCAGTGTTCTCATACACAGCATCACTGTCCAGTCCGCACTGTATTGACTATCTCTCATCACTGCAGCCATCACACCACATAAACATCTCTCACTTTAACCCTCTTGGCCACGGCACGATGGAAAGAGACACTCATCTAAATGTGATTGCTCTGGTTTAGTGAAGGAAAGTAGATTTCACTGTAAGGCATGCTGGAGAGCTTTGTTTTCCTCCCTGGTCCAGCTGTAACCAGACAGGGTGGTTCTGGGTGACTGGCCTGGCGCACTGCTGGGGGGGTCTGACTCACTTGTTTTTATGGGCCCTTAAATCTCCCCACTTAGTCAGGGGTAAAGAGGGTAGATGGAAGGAGAAAGGGGGGGTGGCCAGTCAAGAGAGTGAGCAAAATGAGGGCAGGTGCGTGTGTGTATATGTGTGTGTGTGTGTGTGTGTGTGCGTGCGTGTGTGTGTGTTAGAGAGAAATGGAAGGCTGGCAGACGTTACTGCAGCACAGTGATAGTGTAAATACAAACAATCCACGTTGTCAGTATGGGTTATTGCTTTCCAAGATATTATTGCTTTGGTTGCGGTTTGCTAACTGTCATGTTAGTAACTTGGCCTGGTTTTAGCCACAAAAAAATCTTGGGTCTATGTTATGTTGCCACGGCGACAGGATTCATACTGTATTGAAACTGGACTGTGCTAAACACTTTTGTATTTTTAACTTTGGAATCAGCTTGAGATGAGCCTAAAAAATAAGAAAAATAAGACCTTATATAAAGTCCTTGGGGAGGGAGTGTGTGTGTGTGTGTGTAGGCTGTGGGTGCCAACCTGTGCCTGTCTCTGTACTTGGTAAGGGTCCAGTCCGTCCTGGTCGAACAGCTGATGGTAGGGCTGAAGCTCAGTCCACAGGCTGACTGCACTCTCCCATAGCTGAGACAGGACAAAAGACTTTCAGTAATTATTGTGAATTACTTGTCACAGCAAGTTTAAACAGGGTGATTAACCATTAATGTCTAAAAGTCTCATAATCCAGTATTTTGAGTGCATGACACCTATAATGGAATGTAATGGACTATTTTGAGTGAGTACATAATTAAAACCTAGCAGCTGTTATTGTACCTGGTTTCCAGATTGCTCGCAGAAGTGTGTGAAGTATAAACCAGCCCGAGAGTCGACGTAGAGAGCCTGTAACATCCTCTCCATTCTCATACTGCTACTGGAATATAACTGATCACACACACATACAGAAGGGAGGGGGAGAGAGAGAGAGAGATTGAATATTGATCAGACAAGGTGGTCACCTCATCTAGAAAGAGCTCCACCTCTATGGTTTAAATGTACGTTTAGGTTTCAGGTCTAAATGCCATTTCAGAGGACTTTTTACCCCACATGGAAACTTTTCTGCAGCAGTGGTATCTTCTCCAGCCAGTTTTCCTACCTGTGTGTGAGCAGTGTGGGAGGATCTGGGCGGGCAGGAGTGAGGATGGGGGGTGGCCAGGGTTATATGATCAAGGAAGGGGTCTGTCCCAGATGCAGGCCTCAGGTGCCTGTCTGTCCACAGGCCCAGATAGGGGGATTCATCACAGTCGTCGTGAATACACTGGGAAGTCCAGAACCTGGGGGCCCTGTGAGGATTCAAGAGAAAAGACAGTGAAGGAACGGTGAATTACCGAATTAATCCATTTATACAAAGAGTGGACAATATAAGCCATATTTGTTGGCAACATACATTGAAAATACAGCTTCTGTTGGACAAATTTCATAGTGTATGACAGAAATATGTAATGTGTTTCTTCTGAAGTTAAATGTCTGATTCTCACCAGTAGAAGAGCAGAGCCTCTGTGAGGCAGGGCTGAACCGAGTGCAGTTTCTCCTCTGTCCAGCAGGGGGATGTAGTGAGGCCCAGCCTGGAAAGCAGCTCCGCATTCAGACTGCTTGGACTGCTGCTCGGCAGGTACCGGCCTCTCATCAGGACCAAATGTCTGATCCACATCACATCACATCACATCACATCTGATATTTCTACTTTATTAATCATTAATCACAGGTCTAATGTAAACCTCAAAGTGGAAATATTATGACATTAAGTTTTTTTTCCAACCATAGTCTCATAGATTTCACATTAAAAAAAGGCAAAAGAACAGATGTCCACTTTTGAAATCTGTGAGGATCCATGGTCAACTATGCTTAAACAATGACAACAGAAAAAAAAGAACAACTTAAGGTGTAACTGACCTATATTCTACACTCATGACAGGGTTTTTAAATATATAAATACTACTTGGTTGTGGTGGATCATGGTTCCACGATTAGAATAAGCATAAATGTGTCTGGAAAAGATGTGTGTTACAACTACAGCGGGGTTGCCATGTTTTTCCTCTTTACCTGTTCTTCCTCTCCTGGTGCTGTGTAGCCTTCAGTCTCTCTATGTCCATCCAGAGATGAAATAGCTTCTCTCCTGGCGTTCCCCGTAAAAAGTCCTTGAACTTATCCAAGCCTTGTCTACTGCCATGGAAACAGGTACCATGGTAACAAATATCAAGGGCATTTTTCTGGTCTGCGCCCCCACTCCCCACCTCATTTTTCTCCTCAAACCCCCCTTTCTTTTCTTGCTCCCCGCTCCCCGTCCTGCCCTCTTGAACTCTCTTTTTGTCTTCCTCCAGTCTTTCCCTGCCCTCACCAGTTGAGAAGCGGCACACTTTACTTTCAAAGGAGCTGTCTGTGTGGGGGGAACACTTCCCTCGCTCTCCTGACTTGAAACAGTCAGAGGTGTTTGCCTGGCTGCATTCTTCCATCTGTTTCACTGCATGTTTGATCACCTGTTCAACCACTTTGGCAGCCACATACTCTAATAATGATAGGTCGGAATACTCAAAATTCAGGGTGCTGGACTCTGCACTGCTAGCTGATGGCAGGCTCATCTCTGTTCGTGGGCTCTGGTGCTTCTGAGATGCCTCAGTGCTGATGTCAGAAGAGGAGGAGAAGGATAAAGAGACTGTGCATGGATCTTCTGGCTTGGGGAGGCAGGAGAAACATCTGGATGAATTACAGCATTTTGGGTTGATATGCCTCCTGTGCCCTTGCTGGCCAGAGGACGGTGTCACGTTGCACATCTTCACAAGCCCTGCACAGTGAGAAAAGCATACCCTTGGCATTTATTCGATTTCAACAAACACAACGTTCAGAACTTGTTCTTGAAAACCCTTGTACCTTGTGAGTATGTGAGGGCCTTAAGTACATCATCATTTTCCTTATTCAGCTGTCTTGTAGCTGAATGGGTGGTTTGACCCGAGCTGCCATCTCTCCTCTGGATACAGCGGTTCGGCTCCCACTGATATAGCAACTTGGCTAGTCTAGGAAAGACGGGAAAGCACTGACATACAACCGAGATGTGTACCACCAGTCAGAGCATACACAAGCATGTACTATTTTCTAGAAGCACAAATTACATGACAAACAAATTAACAAACGTGGCTATTTTTACTGCAATGGCATTATTTTTATGTGCACGGTGCAAGCCAGCGTGGGTCTAGAAGCCAGTCATCTGATCTGAACAGGCATGTGGCCCTAAATGCATGAAGAAGTAGAGCAACAGTCTTTCACATAATCAGAAATGTTGCCAAGGAGCTACTATTGTTACACAAAGTACAAAATGATTTCATGGAATGAATTGCTAACTTTAACCTTTGTCAGTTTGTTTAGAAAGCAGGTTAATGCTACATAATCAATGACAAAAATCATTGCTAGGAAACAGCGGACCACAGAGCACAGATGATTGAAATGGTCCCTTCAATTTCCCATGTTTGCAATCAAGCTGAGTCATCCAGCAATTCTCTGTTTATAGCAGAAGTGTAGTGCTGACAGCAAATGGAAACAACTCAAGCCAGAACATGCAGCAGGGAAAGACCTGTGTTATCAGTGCATGCTGGCTACGTGGTGCTGATAAGTGAAAGAATTTAATATCATCTATAAAAAATATTATATAAACGTGTTTCATCAAGTTTATAATCAGTGCAGAATATAGGAGGTCAAGTACCTTGAATTTGTTTGTACGCTTATTTACTTGTAATACCTGTATTCAAAGTAGCAATCACTCTGAATGAATAAGGGGAATCGTTCATTCATGATCCACTGAATGCCTTGCTCTTTGTCCAGACACTGCAAAAGTCAGTGAAGGAGACTCATCAAATCAAGCCTCTGAAGTTACTGCACAAAGATCACAACTGCAAAGCAAAAAACAACTCAAAGACATCATCTACTACTCACACAGACAGTGTAACGGTTGTCTGTTGGGGGACTCCTGGCCAGCACTGTGGGGTCATCACTGAGGAGCTGTGATCTGCTGCGGTGCAGCACTGACCTGATCCTCCTGGACACACATTCCGCTGCCTCACTCACCACCTCAAACACCCCGGTCTCCTGGTTGTACAGCAAAGCCTCTGGGAAAGACTGGATTCAAAGAGAGAAAACAATGCAAAGAGCTTGACTACTAGATGAATCCTACATCTCTAAAATTTTAATCACATTTACAGAGACACCTATAGAAGACAGTGATAGCAATTCAGTTGTTTGTAAAGAAGTGGGAAGAAGATTGTCAATAATATTCCATATCTATTAAACACTTTACCGGCAGACTCAAGAAATCATTGAAGAAGTGTACCAGTATGTCATCAGAGGCCAGATAGCGCTCCTGTAGACATAATAAACAAAGAAAATGAGCAGTCTAAGAGGCATCCACCAAGAGGCAGAATTTGCTATTCTGCAGAACCAAATTTTGCAATAAGATTGACTTTTCGATGACGTGTACTCACAAAGTTGCCAGCAGTAAGATGAGGACTCTCTAATACAAACAAACGAAAAATAAACATTTACCAAATATTCTCAATGGTATAGTATAGTTGAATTTCTTAAAGTACTGCTCTTACCTGCAGTAATCTCTCCACACATTGTTTATCCGACAAAGAGCCTAGGCTTGTACTGCACAACAAAGTTGGCCGGACCAGTTCAGAGCTAAAGTTAAGGTAAGCAACCACATTTGGACACACTCAGCCAGCTACTGCAGGTCACCAACCACTTGGTGTAATTACAGACACACTGCAGGTTGCTATGGAAGTAGGACTCTTTCAAAACACAGGGGGCGGTAAAAGTTTAACCAAGAAGACCAGAAAAAAAAGAGAAAGAAATACATAAGATAAAGTTTGTTTCTCCATGTTACAGGGAAACTGAGAAATATTTCCAATTCATTTGTCTTTTTACTTTTTCCTTACTGTTACCATTTAAGGAAAGTAGAGTATGCAGACCAAGTGGAATGAGATGACTTTGCTGCAGTGTAGAATAATAGCTAAGTTGTGCCACCAGATGGCGCCAAAGACTGACAAACGAATTTAACAAGCAGATCACAGCTGAGATCAAATTTACCAATGAATTATGGGTCATTTAATGAACGACAATGGCAGAAGCAGAAAAAGATTTTAAAAAACACTTTATTTAAAACTCTCTCAAAACACTGTACAAGCATGAGTGAACAAAATATAAAACATGGGTAAAACTTGAGAATTTCATGCAGGAATTCAAAAAAAAAATCTGTACAGTAGATCAATTTGATCCATTTGTAAGGAAAAGTGCTCAGCCAAATTCAATCATTGTATCCGCTGGTGAGACTTCTTCCACATTCATAATTAAAAAACATACATGTAAGACTGTATTGAAAAAGAGAAAAAAATTACGGTACATAGATATGCAGAAAAGCACAAACACACATTCATGGGCAGAGAATTTGCCCGTGAGTACATCAGTTCCCTTGTTCCCACACCCTTGAGTTGACCATTCACAGTCAAACTGCAAAAGTGACGTTGGATCAGCATATATGAATAAAATTCACCCTCCGCTCATTCACAATCTCCGTAGGTTTCGCTTACTTTGAGTGCTCCCTGGAAGAAGCGCGTCCTTCTTGTTGCGACGGCCTGTGGACCGGCTGCCACATTCTCTGGAGCCGTGGAAAGCACACAAGCAGGCTGTGCAAAACTGGAAACTACAGTCCACCCTGCTGCACACACCCTCCCTTTTAACTGAGTGGCACCTTGCTGGATGCTGGCATCGCGGGCACGGCTTCAGACACTCGTCATTGAAGAGAGTCTTGGCAACCTGGTTGGAAAGCAGAGAAATTGTTTTATTTTTCCCTTGCCTTTAATGACATGCAGTAAATGTTATAATAAATGGTAAACTGGAAACCTGCAAATTCCCCTTTATAAAAAAGGTAAATAAAAGGACCCTTTGCTTTTTGTTGTCCAGTAATCACTACATGAGCATTTTCAGTTGTAAGATTTATGATTTCTCAACTCACCAGCAGGAACTTATCCCGTTTGCTGCTGCTGCTGCCGCCGCCTGTGTGAGGAGCGCTGTGCTGCAATGGGGTTAAAGTGCCTTTTCCTGACTGTGGGGTGCAGAAGCTGGAGGTCCTGGACTGGGCCTGGACTGACTTGAGGGCAGACCTCTTCAGCAGAGTCAGTCTGGTCTCTGCATCAGGGACGTGGACAGCACCACCAAGCTATAAGACAACCAACACATTTGAAAGAGGCAATGCAACGGTATTTATCATCAGCCTTTACTGACCCTGACAACCTGGATGGCAGTAAAACAATCATGAGGCAGAAAAACAAACGACAGTGCTCCTACCTCAAGGGCATCCTCCACTTCACTTAGGTGAAGTCTTCTCCTGTGGTTGGCCTGCTTGTCTTGCTGGATGATTCCATTCCAGCTCTTGCACACCTGACCAAAGCTGTCAGAAGAGCAGCATTATTTATTGGATGACAAAACAGAACAGACCTGCTTTTGTGAAGTAAAAATGTTGCGCTGAAGTGTGGATGTAAAAACATAAATGACCATGTGATGAAGACTTGAATTTGTACAGCAGTAGTGAGACCCCAGTTTTGTGAAAACAGTAACTCCTCACCTGTAGACATCTTCAGAGGACAGGTGGCTGAGTATGACAGCCAGGATGTGCCTGAGGTTCCTCTTCTTAAGTTCTGTAAGGACGTCCACTTTCCCCAGGCCCATCTTTCTGCCGATGAGCCCTGCCAACGGCATTGTGGTCCTGAGCTTCAGTGGGGTCTCAGCCAGTGATGCTGCGGACTTCAGCTGCTCTTCCAGACTGGGGCTCTGATCAATAAACATCTGGGCTTTCCGCTGGCACATGGCATGAACGAGCTGCAAAGCCGGAGTCAGTGAGAGACTGACTGAGGCTGTCCTGAGAGGGGTGACGTCTCGGTTAGTGGAGGCTGTGCTACAAGGAGTTATGTTATCCAGCTTGGCTATGGTTGAACGAAGAGGGGTGACATAACCTTGCTTGGTGGAGAGCATACCAACAGGGGTCATAATGTTACCTAGCTTAGACATGGCCCTGAGAGGGGTGGGATTGTCAACAAAAACCTCATCTTCCTTAGAGAGGCTGTGGCACTGATGACTGTGCTCATGATTTCGGTTTGTCAGGTCAGTGTCTGTAAGAGCTTGACTGATATTTCTGATGTCTTCCTCAGACTGAGAGCCCCCCTCTTTAAGCGTGGAAAGCCTGTGCTGACGCTGCAACCGGGAGCGCCGTTTTGTCTCTGTCTGATGTGGCGTTTCATAGGTTCCTCTGGAGGCTGAGGAAAGCAGCAGCTCCTGAAATGAGCCATCATGGTCCACCGATGAGTCCTGGGATTTGTCAAGGGTCAGGGAGCTGAAACCGCTGTCCTCAGACACGGACCTGTTTGACAAATTGAAGTTAGGATTATACATGTACCTTTTGGAATAACACATGGCTTTGCTCAGAAAATATGCAAAACAAAAAAGCAAAATGAGCACCTACCTGTTGTATTTGGGTGTATGTGTGGACAATGGCGTGTTCAGGACACTCAGACTCTCACAAAGATTAGCTGCCACACTGTTGACTGGGGTTTGAGAGTTTTCCTTAGCCAGGGCAGGCAGGACTTTTCGCAAACAGGGGGTCTCAGTAGTAAATTGATCAGAGGAGATAATGTCCTCGCTGAGATATGTGTCTGAGAGAGAAACCTTCCTCTCAAAACTGGAGAGGTCACCGTGGTTGTGTTTACCATCTTCAAGAGTGGAGGTCCTCACCTGAGAGAAGAAGAGGCGACGTTTCCTTCCAGACAGTGGCAAATCCAACTCAGATTTTAATGTGCTTGATGCCAAAGCTCCCAATAAGACAGCGTCTGGAGAGTCCATGCATGCACTGAAACAGTGCTCAGACCTGCCACTGAAGGAGCATTCAGCCCTTTTAGTGCATGGTGATTTTGTGCTCACAGTTTGAACATCTGTAGCAGATTTACATGTCAGAAGTCTGCGTCGCAACGCAGCATCTCTCTTAGTTAGTTTAGGAGTTTCACACCAGCCAACTGTTAACGGCCGTTGTTCCCCCCTGAAATCTTTGTCCAAAGATCTGCCTGATTCTTTTGTCCTCTCCTTCTTTGGGGTGACTGACAGCTGGAGGTTTTCTTTAGGTGTTTCATTTAAGTCCTCTGAAGACAAGGACCAACATGGATCATACTTGCCTCCACTGGCACTCCTTGGGCTGTTGAATAAACCAGAGTAGCCACTGTCAAATGAAACTCCATAGCAGTGCTGGTTTTTGCAGCTCTCAGGGTAGACATCCAAAACTGGAGTGCAATCCATTTTCCTCCCCCTGTGCACACTTTTTGCCTCAAACAGCGCCCTGACAAAGATGTAGTCAACTGACCTGCAAAACAACAAAAAAGTTAGTGTGAACTCAAGGTTATCAGACAAATATGACACTTCACAGGCTAGCCAGCAACTCACTCAATTTATGTTAAAAAAAATTATAATAATTTTATGAATTAACTTTGGTGAAAGAGAGAAAACTTGGAGAACAAAAGTATGACTTTGTAAGTTACAGCGACAACACCTGACGTCTGAGTAGCTTAACTAGCTTAAATTTTTAATATCTGGCTAGTTCTTTTTTTTCTAAATATGCGCTGTCATGTTCGACTCACTTTATGATTATGGTAGATCATGTAATATTAAGTGAGGTCTTTGCTGTGAGTCTGCCGGTTGTTCTCAGCGGACAGAAGTAAGCTTGGTGAAACAAACAAATCGCCAGTAAAGTCAGCTGCTTCAAGACAAAACGGCCTCAGCTGTTCCATCAGCGTTGCTATGTGAGCGCGTGGGTTGATTTAAATCCCCTGTCGCGTGACGAACCGGTCGCCGCTAGAAACGAAGCTGCAGCCGCCAAAACGAACAGCCAACCCCAGATAGTACACACTAATCGCGTCAGACCCTCTGGACTTCATTACTACTGTACTACTAAACACAATAACTCGGCGTCTACCAATACTGTCAACGATGTTGTCTGTCAGACTCTTAAAGACCACTTTATTTCCAGTTCAAAGGGCAACTCCAGCAAATTAAATAAACGTGAAGATTAAAAAAAACAAAAAACGAACTAGTCTCATCTGAAGATAACCTAACTCAAGCTATATGTGAGTGGGTTGATATATCACCAGGCTACAGTAACAAACAATAGTTTTAAGTCATCTGAAACTTAATTTTAAACTTTATTTAACTGCATTTAAGATATTTAAAACATTGGCGTTTGATAATAAAATCGGATATCGATAACTGTTAGCTTTCACTCCCAAAGCATTTGTGTTACAACACAATACATACAATGACATCTTTTAGAATGGATAACGTTACAATAAAGTTAGGCGGTAATTTATCTCATGCTACATCATTAGATGTTGTGATCTTAGCTCTTGCACAGGAAGACTGTCGTAACTTCTTTTAAAAAATCTGGTAATATGTTGCCTTGCATGTCGTAACTGTATGCACCTTTCAATTCAGCATATATTCAATACACCAAGCAGCACTTATTTTAACAAAATTAGGAAACTTGACTAAGGTCGAAGCTATCTTTCTAAAAACACAACCACTAACGTTACTACGCATTTGCCCCTATAAAATGATTCAATCGGGTGCACAAAACATTCGCAGTTTGCATCAAAAAGAAAAATAAACAACACACACTTACTTCTCGATATAAAATAGCTAAAACAAAGGCCGTGGAGCCCAATCGGCAATCTTGTTTCATTAGGCCTCAGCTGGTACTCCTAGCCGCCCTGCCGGTGCTACATGTTCCCCAACAAGAGTGTTGGAGCCACGTTTTCAAATTTGGAGCCCACTGCGGCTGATGTCACGTGTTTCCGCTTCGGCGACCAGCTGGCCTTCCGCGAGATATCCAGTTACCATGGCAACACACACTACTTTGCAGATGAACGCTTTAGCATAGGCTAAGACAACAACACAGGTAAAACAAACAAACGACATTTTTGAACTTTATCACTCAGTAAAGACACTATTTGTTACGCGAATGCTGTAAGATGTGTGAACGATTAGTTGATATACATCCTCAAAATATATAACGTTATGCATGTCTTGACTGGTGTTTCACTACACTTGTCTCAGTCGTTTCCTCTGTGTTCATTTCGCAGTGGTGCGCCACCACAGTAAGGACAGTACCACTAACGTTACTTCTTTAAAAAAATGTCGAATTAAAACAAACATTGTGAGTTAGTTTTACTGTTATCTAACACTCAAATAAGTGCAATACAAATCTTTTAGAAGTAACGTTAATAGTTACAGTATGATTAGATTTTTTTTTTACCAGTAGCTACAACCTCAGCTTGAAACATAACAGACCCATACAGCGATATGGGACAAAACTAAAATTAGCGTCCTTAGTATCACAACTGCATAAAATTACATAGGAAACAGTATTTGTCTTCTTAATCAGTAAATGCTAACTTTAGTTGGCTACGTTCACAAAAGTTAGCTAACACTCTGGCCAGGTATTAATATATTTGTCTGTGTTACCTAATAAGTGACTAAATTGAAAGTTATTTTCATCCCATAGCTACTTGCTTTGCAGCCATGAATGCAGGAGCAGTTTCCTCTCTCCTAAACCAAGAGACTAACATCTCAGCCACGACTGACTATTGTGGGAAGGTCCCTGTGGAGCACCTGGACTATGGCTACATTGAAAAATGCAAAGATGTGAAATATCTGGAGAAGATTTTAAGAGTGCTGAGGTGAAACTGGCAAATCCTGTGCTTGACGTGTAGTGCTAGTATTGTTATTATGTATCAGGTGTTGCATTCTAGTGTTTAGTAGGCTCACTTGAAAAATTTATTTGCCAAGCCCCCACTCATTCATTCAACCTATTTTACTGTCCACATGGGGATTAGATCTTTTTCACGGGTTCTGTTCCTTTTTGGTCCAAAAGGGAGCCAGGGTCCTGTTATTGTTCATGCTGGCTCACTGTAAAAACTCGGCTACACTTAATTGGAACAGAACCTTAAGTAATGTCATTAGTAACACCTGTGGTTGCCTGCTATTTCATGTCAAAATGTTTTGTCGAAATGTTGCATTATTGAAAATGGAACGTATGTGATCTCTCAATAATAACATAACGGTAACACTGCACATTCTAAACCAAAACAGCCACACAAGAGTGACTGAAAATCTGTGTGATAATTCAGGCAGTTAGACAGTAGATTGCCATCATGGGAGTAATTCTGAGCATTTGTCTAAAAGGTGTCTTGTTTGTTCAACCACTCATTCATTGTCAAATAATGTTATTTATGTCAAAGGTCTGGAGACGAGGGAATCTATCCCCATCTGATCCAGTTCTGTGAGAGTCACCTGGAGAGACTGGACCCTAAGAGCCGAGCTCTCAGAAAGGATAACCCTGTGGCCACAGCAGCCAGCGTCTCTGCAGATGAATGGAACCAAATCATTGATGATATAAAGGTAGTTTACACTTTATACCATAATGTTTTTCTTTTATAAATCCTGCAGAATCTCGTTTCTTCTCTTTAGGGGTGTTTATCCAATAACATATCTAGAATACTATGATATTTATTGCTTTATTTTTTTTACAGACATGGCAAGAAGAAACTAAAGAGACTGAAACTTCACTGAAACAACACTCAATGTTTCATGACATGGAGGATGAAAATGTACCACCTGTACGAGGCTCCAATTGCTCTGTCCCACTCAGTCAGGTAGCGCTATCTTTTTGACCATATACTTGATAGATTGTTTACATGAAAAAGATACTCACATGAAGTCTGATTTCATCACAGAGCTCAATTACAAAAGAGAAGAAGAATCTCTCAAAAAGTGCACTACCACGCGATTACCGAGAATGGGACAAGTGAGTCATCTTTGTTTCTGCATGCACATTAGATCCAGAAGAAAGAACAAAGATTATTACAGTAGCCACAGGCGATGTATCTCAAAGTGTTTCATTTTGTGAAAAGACATTAGCCAGGCATCTTTAACTACAAACATGCACAGTGATTGAAGTGCTTAATGCTGTTCAGCTCCAGAAACTGGGATTATAGCATCCATTTGCAGGCTATCTCCTTTCTCCTAAATACATCACCACTTGGTTTTCAGGTTTGATGCGGACAAAGAATGTGAAAGAATTGATGGGAATGAGACCAAAAAAGATGCATCTGCCATCATAAACTCCGGCAATCCTCAAATCAAGCCCAAAGTGAATTCATCAGGTAATTCTGTATAGCGTCTCTTATATATATGTTGTGGTTATCATCAGGGATCTTTTATTTACAGTCTATGTGAAGCATTAAGCCTCATGATACTTAAGTTATGATCCTTACTCATACTTGTGTGTGTGTGTGTGTGTATGTATAAAATGTGTGGTCTCTTTTATCATACATCCAGCACTGACACACCAGGAGAAGCTCCTCCTAGCGGACCGTGAAAAGAACAAAGGCAACGAGGCTTTCAGAGCAAATGACTACGTGGAGGCAGTTGTTTACTATTCCAGGTCAGACCCTTTTAACTTAGAGCTCACTTAATCATTTTATATTTCTGATGGGGATTGTATTTTCTTGCCTGGCACTTAATGATCACAGCCTCTGACTTTCATTAAGCATGAACGCTGAGTTTCAATTTAATTCCCGTTTATTATACCTCTAACCCTTAGTGAAAGCATTTGGCCATTAATCTCTTTGTAAAGAGACATCTTCTGTGTCTGGTCTTCCATTACAGGAGCATATCCATTATGCCAACTGTGGCTGCATACAACAACAGAGCCCAGGCACAGATCAATCTCAAGCACTGGCACAGTGCCATGAGAGACTGCCAGAGGGTGCTGGAGCTGGAACCAGACAACATGAAAGGTACTTTATTTTTTTAGTAGCACACTGGCACACTGATGACGCTAATACATATTATTAATAATACATATTACTTTCATCAATACATATGCACAGTTTATTTTACAGTTTTTTTTTTATTCCTCATCATCAGCACTGTTGCGCCGGGCCAACATCCAGAAGCACATGGGCAACTTCCAAGTGGCTGCCGAAGACCTGAAGACTGTGCTGCATGAAGAGCCACAGAACTCTGCAGCTGCTGTAGGTGAACTAACCTCAAACTGAGGCATGAAGATTACATGCTAGTGTGTGATGGCAGTGGCCTGTTTCCCCAGTAGGTGTCACTATTTTTCTGAGATGAAGAACTTGGAGAACAGATTCCAGCTGCTCAAGAAATGAATAATGTGTGGTCGATCATCAAAGGGAGAATAATGTATGCCTTTGGTTAGAGGTTATGTTCAGGGTGTATTTTATCTCACTGGTCATCTTATAGGACATAGTACATTAGCATTTGCTAGCAATTATAGAAGATTCAATGGGGAAGCTATTTTCATTCAAAACAAACAACAAGACAGTTTAGCTCAGTAATCTGTGGATGATCGCTATCTGAGCAAGAATATCACCATCACCGACCTACATTTCATTTTAACCAACATGATTTTCAAAAACCCTTTGTTCGACTTTTTCCATTTAGAAACTTCTGGCTGAAATTAATGAGAAGATAAGGGAATGCCAACCAGAGCAGAGAAGCAAAGGCAAGAAGATCCTCATCCAGGAGGTAGAAGAAGAAGAGGACAATAACAGTGAAGATGAGATACCGGCAGAACACACTGGTGAGTTTGTTTGAATCCATCCAAGGTCAGCATTCATGTCCTTCACTCACATCAAGAAAATCAAAGATTCCTCTCCCAAGCTGGGACCTTCTGCTTCTGCTCACCAGTCTGTACCCTTGACACGACATCTTCTTGATTTTTCTTCACAGTGCTAAATGAACAAAGCATCCATTGACCCTTCATAATTCCCTCAGTCAACCACGAAAACAGTCTATAATCAGTAAAACAGTCTATAATCAGTAGGCCTAAATACAGGCTATTTTTCTGTAACATATAAACACAATGGGGGCACTGTAGATTCAGTTCTACTTTGAGGGGAAATGTTGGCGCGTTGGGGAACTTGTAGCTATATTTTGTGCATAAATTAGTATTTTTAGAGTGTTCCAATGATTCCAATAACATAAGCATGAACGTAATAGTGATACCAAAGTAGTGTATTGACTACGAAGCCCACATTTTGTTCCTCCTGATCCCTTACAAGCCTGCCAACCAAAGAAACGGCTTACTGGAGTAAATCTGTAGCTGCCTGGTGGTAAAATGATTTAAATTTGCTTGGTTTACGGACTACAAAATGACTGCCCATCCCATATAGAATTAATTGCTGAACACTCAGGGTAAAATATAGTTTTTGTATTCTGTGTTTTTACTACTTAGCAGTAAATGCCTGTCTGCATTTTGGATTATTAAAGCCCCCATTGTATCTGCCTGGCAAAGGATTTGCTCTCTAATCCACTAGTAAAATCACTCATTGCTCACGCACGCTGTGTCTAGAACATCTGAGGGAACTTCAACCTTCAGGCAAGTCATTTTCATCAGAAACTCTACTGTCTGCCATGCTGCTGAGGTGGGAAACCCCCTTGCTCTCTGAGATGTGACATTACATATATAGTGTGTATGTGTGTGTCTGTGCTTATGTGGTGTTCTCCCCACCCCCACCCAGTGCCTTCGTAATTCACTGTTCATAGTGGCTGCTTCCTGGAACTCCCCCTTTCAAATGGGTGCATGTTGTGAGCGTGTTCAACCCTCCCCCACTGTGATGTAACCGCTGACTGCATCCTGTGGGTGTGTCTCTGCCTTCTCTCTCTCTCTCTCTCTCTCTCTCTCTCTTTCTCTCTCTCTCTCTCTGCCTCTCCCTCCCTCCCTCTCCCTACCAGCTCATCCGGTTGAACCCAGCCAGCCTGTGGGAGGGGAGGAGAGCTCGGCTTCTCCTGCCGAAAGGGGAGACATGGGAAACGCTCAGAAAAAGCCCCACGGCAGAGGGGACGGGGGCCCACACAGTGAATCCAACCACTCTCATCACGGACACTGGAGGAACCGAAGCAGCTCAGAGAAGTACAAATTATCGCAGGAGTCTCCAGGTAAGGTAGCCAACGGAACGGGCAAGAGAGGCTCGATAGCGTCACTCAAGGGTGATCAGAGCAGCAGCAGTAAGGGAGCTCCGGCTGGAGGAAACGCAGGAGAGACTGTCAACCTTGATGCCCCCTGTGGAGCCCTGCCCCCACCTCTGGCCCGCTTAAAGAACGAGGGGAACCTGCTCTTTAAAAATGGACAGTTTGCCGATGCACTGGAGAAATATTCACAAGCCATTACCGGCTTCACAGATTCAGGTAGAGTAAAGACGTCCTCATGGTTGTTCCTGTTTTTAGTTCTGTACTTTATCACAGTTTGGTTGATGTAATGTGTCAAATATGTGCAAGTAATGTAGAACTGATACTTACTGACTAATCAGTGTGGCTTAAACAAACAGTGATAACAAATAAATGGCCTATCATGTCGCTTCACACGTCACCTACATTTGAATGAATTTGTTTAATGGCATTTAAACATTAACGCCTTTGAGACTATTCACTGCAACTGGGCAATACAATTGTAAATCAAAGGTCATAACCTTGCAGTTATAATGGCCGTGTCCATTTTATTTTTGTTGTGTTATCGTAGTGCACAACAGAAATCAAATTTCCCCTCCGGCCTTCAGTCCACATCAATGTGATAAAGTGGTGATGAAGTGTCCCCAAAGAGCCATCCAGCTGTCAAGACTCAGAAGTTTCAGCTGTTTGTTGATGTATTTATTTGATGCTGTACGTAGAGGGACAGAGTGATGCGTTTACAATGTGGCTGTCGTGGTGTCTGTGGCCAGTGTTTCTGTTTTAGCCTCAGCCCGCAGCTAAGCCTCTCAGCCCAGGTCTCTCCAGGTCACATGACTTCTGCCCACTCACTGTGAAATTGAATCTGCAGCTGTAAATCTCACTGAAAGAGAAAGTGAGAGAGAGGTGGGGGGAGTACGTGACAGAGGGGATAAACTGCTGTTTGTCAGGCTCCCCCACCGCCAACTCTCTCTCGTTTTTTTTTCCCTGCTAGTCACTCAGTATAGGTGCAGGCCGGTTTTCATGTACTCACCCCCCATTCTGGTCATCTAGTGTGCGTCAGAGTGACTGGACATCATCCACTGTCCGTCAGCTGACTGATGCACCAAGGACTCATGTAATTCAGATAGACTACAGCCCTGAGCGGAGATGCTGCAGAGATACTACACTATGAACCCTTTCAGCTATTTTGAGCCACTTTATCATGTGTCAGTGTTGTGTGTAAAATCTGGTATTTCCAACTGGCTCATTACAGTGTTGAATAGTTGTTTTTAAAGTCTCATACAGGGTCGCACGGTCATGACACATTTTTGTATTCTAAATTAGAGATGTGAGTTTTCTGTAGGACCCAGGCTACGTATAGCTACACCACGGATGGTTCCTGCTGTATGAAGTAAATATATACCAACTGACTACGCACCGCAAGCAATCATTGTAATCTACAATACCTTATTTCCACATAGTCTGACTAGATGTTGACCATAAATGCATGAAATATAAGGCTTAGTCTCTAATCTGATCACCAGCGAAGGGAAATCATGTTGTGGCCTGCATCATGCCCAAGTGCATCGTCTGGTCCAGACCGCCTACATACACCATTGTCCACAGCACGCTGACTGGGTGCAGGCAGTTGCTGAGACATTGGACACCACCAGCATCCACTACCACACTGTGTCATCATCCATAATCTAATTTGATCTGATGAGGTACCATGCTAAGCTGGCTCTACTTAGTGTCGCTGAAGCCAATTGCTGTATGTGTCATATCTAGGTCCATCTGCCTTGCACGCATCAGTGATATTGGTAATGAAAAGCTGAGAGAACTACCTGTTGGGCAAGAGGAGAGAATTGCAAATATGGTGTGTGTAGTCAGTGTGGGGGAGTAAAATGGTTTGGCAGGCTTTGGCTTGATCCTCATTTACATTCCACAATAACCACTTGTCCAGGAACATGAAAACATGTTGCTACTCTTGAAAAATGCAACACCAGTGTAATGATATATTAACGAGTGGTTGGCTTGACAATGCAAATTGTATTTCTGTGGTGAGGGATTTATGAAAGAATGCAACTTTGAAAATGAAGTCTGAATTCCAAGAAGAATCTTAATGCCTTCTTACCACCAGGTGTTTGCGAAAGTCACACTCACATGATGATGCAAATAAAAATTTCCCCTATGTCCAAATGTGACACCACTGCCATGTTTCCACATGCCATACTTTGTCAGGTCATTTGACAGCCAGATTTAGCCATTATCCTCTGAGTATTATAAATGATTCATAACACAAAGGCTTTTTTGAAGCCCCACTTCAGTATGCCAAGATATTCTTCAAAGCCTGTTTGGACTTATGCCAGGAGGGATTGGCAAACCAGTTTCTGAGTTGTGCTACTTATCCATGATGGTTGTCTCTTTTTTTGTGCAGGGATTCATAGTCCAGAGGATTTATGTATTCTGCATTCTAACAGAGCGGCTTGTTACCTGAAAGATGGCAACAGCCAAGACTGCATACAGGACTGCACAAGGTGAGACCATCAGTAGCACTCTCTGCTAGCCATGTAACCACGACAAATTACTCTTGAAACTTTATGGCATTGCACAAAACAATAAATCTTAAGGCAGAACCTTTAAACTGTTTAGCAATCAAAGCAATAAACCAAAACCTTTAAGTCTTACCAACCTCATTACATTGTGTGTGTGTGTGTGTGTGTGTGTGTGTGTGTGTGTGTGTGTGTAAGTGGAGGGAGGAGGAATGGTAGCCATGGGTGTAAACCTGTTTTGCAATTGTATTCAGTGACCACTCCCTTTAACACATCTGCAGGGCTTTACAATACTATTAAAATACTATTACCATGTACTCACATTCTCTCTCTCTTCCATTTCTTTGAAATATTTACTGGTGGAAGCGATATTTACTGAATAGTATTTAAGTGGTTGCTGAAGTAAGTTTTCGTATTCATATTAGTATTCGTACAGAAGTGTGCATCATTAAAGGGTTTCAGAAGGGGAAAGTGCAACACTTTCCCCTACACAAGATCTTGTCTTGTAGGGGAAAGTGCAACACTTTCCCCTATCTTGTCTGCGAAATTAGATGATTTGTCAGTACACACTGCATGTAACATTAGACCTGATTCATATGAAGCAGCATGGAGAATAGAATGTACTTGTTTTTTATGAGGGTTTATTGAAGCAGCTCACCATCATGTTTTACAGTTTTGGCTCCCAGACATTTTATGGGTGGGATTTGCCAGAGGGTGTGCTGTAAAGGATTTGAATTAATCTTTTTAGAAGCAGTTTTCTGAGCAACAAAGCCTCATTTGTTTTTCATCACGAGACAAATACACATATTAGAGCTTGATAAAACTTCACTGAACGTGCTGGAACTTCCTGAGTGAAATCTATTAAATACTTGCGTGTTTGCCTTAAATTCAGCTCCAGATTAGCTTCAGACAAACAGAGGGATTAGGGCGTGGGACATTCAGGTTTATTCAAACAAGCATATGCAAGTTGTGTTGGTCTTTCAAAGCATAATATTTGGAAACACAAATACACATACACAGGAAGATAAACACGTGCACATCATCTCTGAAACCTATCGCACACTGTGAGTCCCACTCCAGCACCACACAGCCGGTGTTCTCAGGCAACAGTGTGTGTAGCAGAGGCAGCAGGCTTGATCCTTTCCTCCTGTCTCATCACATCTATTAATACCAACCAGAGCCCTGGAGCTGCAGCCGTTCTCCCTCAAGCCCCTCCTGCGCCGCGCCATGGCTTATGAGTCCCTGGAGCGCTACCGCAAGGCCTACGTGGATTACAAGACTGTCCTGCAGATCGACATCAGCGTGCAGGCAGCACATGACAGCGTCAACAGGTATTAGCCTTCACCTCTCACCTCAACACCGTCCTTCAGCTGAGAGGCCACAGAGGGCAGGGAGGAAACCACTGAGAAATAGAACGGACTGAAGGGACTCCCTTCAAACTCCCTCCCTGTCTCTGAGTGGTCCCATTGTTACCACGAAGCCAGCATTTGGTTGCACATGACATCATCAAAATGCTATTTCAGTTGGACTGAAGAAGATTTTTATGATAGGACAGAAAAGGTCTTCCTTCTATCCATTTTAATTCACATGATACCGAGAATGGCCTCAGGTGTCTCGCTACATTAGATGAGGAAAATATATGATGTCACATAAATACATAACAGTTTTAGAATCACAAATTGAAATTTCAGACACACATCAGTGCTCGTTTTCATTCAATTGAACTAAAGTCAAGTTTGAGACAGTGCCGGTTTATTAATGACATATCTTGTTACTGTAGGA